>JAFEME010000287.1:0-37302 GCA_018831755.1 Niveomyces coronatus | reverse complement strand
AACCCCCCCCCCCCCCCCCCCCTTCTTTCCTTTGTCACTTTTCCTATGCATTTTCATGGATCCAGGGAAGCACACATGCACTTCATATACCCCCCACCTCTTCTCTTTTTTTCTTTTTTTTTTACATAGGAAGCATAAGTACATATACGAGCACGTCTTTTTCCCTTTTAACCCTACAAGAGACTTTTATCGCTGGTGTTGAGGAGGCGGTCCTTTTGATTTTTTTTCCCCCACCCCGTTGCAGGCGGACGGACGCTTTTATTACATTTTCATAGAGGGTGGTGATTATACAGCTTGGCATAGAAAATACACTACCGATTTTTTTCCCCGTCTTGTTTCTGACTTTATGAACTATTATTCTTATCTATTTTTTAGGCAATGAGACTGCATGTTTTTGCTGGGTCTGTGCTGTCCTGCAGCGTAGCATGCGTGACTGGTCAAGTCGGACGCGTCACTGTCGTAGCCTGTAATTTGTCTGGTGGCCTATCTGGCATGGGCAAAATGATGAATTGTGAAGACGGCTCATTTTTTTTTCTTGGTTCAGAATTTGACATGCTAGACTAACTATCTAATGCTGACGTAGGCATGATCCTGCTTTGTAAAACTTCTTGTACGATAATTTGACTCTTGTAATCTAACTGGGGCTCGTCGTGTGATGTACAATCGATCAAGTCTTGGAGGAAAACGTATTGCCACCCTGAACAAAAAAAGAAAAAAAAAAAACCATAAGAAAGAAGAAGAAGAAGAAAGAAGGCTGCATACAATCATATCGAAGCTCCGAGTTCCAATCTTGACCAAAGATATCGGTGGAAGAAAAGGGAGAGATATCATCATCATACTCCCATTGTAAAGTCGTGCTCGATGCCGGGCGTGACGCTCGCCATAAACTAGAGACGGTCAGCGTTTTGTGCTTAGCGGAGAGAGGAGGCGAACAAGTAGTTGATGATAGCTAGTTGTTATAGCAAAGGAGAAGAAAAAAAAGAAAGCAAATTACCTTGAGGAACACAACCAAATACTGGTCGACCCGGATAGCCACCTCTTCGTCATCGCCACCAAGGTTAAGCCGCTTCACGTCCTCCCACTCGTCATTCTCCACCGAGTCTCTCTTCGCCGGCGCCGCGGACTCGGTGCTGGCAGTAGCAACCGTAGCAGCAGCAGTCGCGTGCTCGTCTCTCGCGGCCGCGCGGCGCTGCCTGTCCCTGCTGATGCGCAGAGCGGCGTCGGCGCGGTCGAGCAGCGTCTTCATGACGGCGGCGTGCTTGCAGGGGTGCACCGTGGCCATCTTGATGTTGTTGGCGAAGAAGGGGAAGTCCTCAAGCGTCACCGTCTTGTCCTTGTAGTCGCCGACAATGTCGTCCATCATGTCGGGCGGCGGGAGCGGCTCGCCGTTGGCCTGGTAGCCGGAGAGGTAGAGCCGCGGCGTGCGGTAATAGGGAGTATACATGATGTAGAGGTTGTACGTGCGACGGCCACTATTTTCATCGTCCCAGCTGTGTCAGCAAAATAGGGAAAAAAAAAAAGCATGCCAATGGGGAGATTGTGGCGGAAGACTCACCTTTTTTGACCGCTGACGCCTGCGTCGGGGATGATAGCCTCGTCGTCGTCTTCGTCCTCCATGTCGGGGATCTCATCGTCATCTTCGTCGTCCGCGATGCCGACGTTACCGGCATCATCCACGGTCCGCACGTCCTTGGCCTTGAGCGGCTGCGAGCTGGCCAGCCCGCCCGTCCTCAGCCAGCCGGCGTCCTCATCGCCGCCCGCGTCGCCGCCCTTGTTCGCCGCCGCCGCCCCCGTCATCGCCGAGGCGCCGCCAGAAAAGCCCTCGCCGTCCCTGACCGGCGACTCCTCGTGACCGGCGTCGCCGGCAAAGTCGTCGTTGAGGCGGCGCTCGCAGGGCACGTTGCGGGTGACGAGGTACTGCTTGCCGGCGGGCAGGTAGCTCACGCGGCGGCTCTCGTCGTCGGCGTCGCCCCAGGACCACGTCGGGAACTTGTAGACGATGTAGTCGCCGGCGGCGACAAACTCCTCGGGCGTGATCTGGCCGGTCTGGCGGAAGGTGGACGTGTGCGTGACGGGGGTGTACCTGTCGCGCAGGGTGTTGACGGTCGAGTATATGTAGTTCATCGTGCTCTGCCCTAAGTGATGATGCGCTTGTGTCTCTGAAAATTCTCTATTCGGGGGAGGGTTGGGCGATGGCGTATGGAATACGGGTACGTCTGTATGCTCTGATATGTTGATGGAGTGACTGCTGATTCTGTTGGCTTCGTTGGAGGGGTACCGGGGCCCGGTCAGTAAACGGGTGCTGTGACGTGGGGTAGGTGGGATATCGGTGGTGGTTGGCGAGAGAGCGGGGGGAGATGTTAAGTGCTACCGACAAAAGCGTGGTGATGGGAATAGCTGTGAGCTGGTTTGTCGGTGAGACAGCAAGTTGTTCGCCTGACGATGTGCCTGGCCAGTGTCACGCACGTCGTCAGAAGGTTCCTACCGGTTGGTGGCGTCGTCGTATTCGGTTAGAGCATCGTGGGCCGTCACATGGTGGGGGGAAGGGCAGAGAGGCTGATTGCGAGTCGTGACCCCTACGGAGCCGCCAACCTTTATCGTCGACTGCATCAGATGAGGTGAGAAATTCGGAGCGACAATATTTGCCAACGAGAGCATTCCTGCGCTCATTCTGCGTCTTGTCCGAATGCTGGCACCCGTGAGGTGGCCGCACACGATTACGCTTAGCTGGTTAAAGGCCGACTTGAAAACATAAAATAGCGGTCATTATTCATTAATTAGCTCGATACAAAGATCCGGAAACCTTGAGTCAATCTGCGAGCACAAATAAACCCCAGAGCCAACAGGAAAATCTCAAAGGACTGATCGGAACCATGTCAATCTTCTCATAAATAGGCATTCATATCGGCATATCCGTCATCTCCCTCACAAAACATATAAGCATTGGCTTTCTTGGCCAGAGGTCATCGCCGCCATATGGGCTTCGGGCCTCTAGAGATATGTGAAGCTCGAGGCGCCCTCTATCAGACGTTTTCTGTACTCGACATGTCAGCTAACTACTCGTCTAAGACGATATCAAGCCGTCAAGTGTCAATGACCTACACTGGCTTCATCTTGTCCCGGGTCAGGTGCATGTCAATGCTGCCTGTGCGGAAACAGCAAGTCTTCATGGTACAGCCCGGGCTGCGAGGGCAGTGATGGCCGTGCGAACAGTACATGTCCATGCAGGTAGGCCCGCCGCGACACGGGCCCGTCCGCGCCTGGTAGCGAACATAGTCAAGCTCCTGGGCCGTCAGCTCCTGGTCGTGCTCTCTGCGGCACTGAGGCGATGTGCAGCCGCCTTCCAAGTAATTCCTATTGCAGAATGAGCGGCCCCTGGCGGCCGTCTCCTTTCTGGCAAACGTGAGGCGCACGATGCTGTCGGCATCGATCTTCCTGGCTGGCGGATCGATGCGATAGCCGTCCTCGTTGATGTCAACGTAGCGCATGGTTCCGCTGCTGCCGTCACTGCTGCTGCTGCTGCCGGTGCTGCGGCGAAGAAGGGTTCGTCGACGGCTACTCACGTCGACGTCGCGGTGACCGCTGTCGCGGCAGACTTCAGCATAACTGCGCGGCGCTGGGATGGGAGGATCCGGAACGGGCGGAACATTCGCCGCCGCCAATGGGTTCTGGGCGGGCGGCGGGCAAGAAGATGCGCAGCCGGGGCCGACGGCGCCGATGTCCGCCGCTGGAGCAGTGGGGTCGGGGCGGCATCGAATGCCTTGGCCCGTGCCGGGGGGGAGTGGCAGGGGCGGGAAGGGCTCAACTCTGTCACGTCTAGGCGCACTGGTGTAAAAGACATTGTCAAAGTAAATCACCGGAAGGTCCAGTCCTCGGGACCATTGCACTGGGGGCGCCGCCTCGACGAAGACGATTCGACTTCCGTCGTTGCGCTGGTCGCCCAGGAGTCGGCGGCAGTCTTGCAAGTAAGGCGCGTCCAGGCGAGTTGCGACAATTATTTTGTTGCATCGGGAATATTTATGATAGAAATGGATCATATCTTGTGATGGCGGAATCAGAGTTAGTCTCAGTTCGGTATACACGCATGTGAGAGCTGGGTCGAGGGGGCGAGGTTTGCATTCATTCACGACTCACTGCTCATCTTGTCGTCGATACTGTTCGCATCGCGACCAACGTCTACAAATTTGATTTCGGCCCGGACGTTGTTGAACTGGCGGGAAAACTGAACCACGTGCTCGTAGTTCCAGGGGAGGAGGCCTCTCTGCCGGGCGTTGCCGAGGTCGCGAAAGTTGGCATACACGCGGATGACGACCTCTACATTCACGTCGTAGTCCTTTTGATTAAGGTAAGTATAGACGTTGTTTCTGAGCCTGCGTGCGGCCAACTGGCCACCATTGCTGGCGTCTCGGAGCAAGTCGTCCAGGAACCTGGCCCTATTGCCGTCGACCAGCACGACCACTTGCCCAAGCCGGGCCTGATTCTAGGCATGGCCGTTAGAGAGACCGCCAAGACTTAGCAATCGGTCGTAGAGAAATTATTTCTTACCGTCGCGACATCGCTGAGAGTTACATGCTCAGCGCTCGGGCTCTCACACGCGCATCTCATATCCACCTCGGCTCGTAGCTCTCGCTCAAGCTGGTTGATCAGAAAGGATACGATGTAGACGTCACTGCTCACTATCTTTACTCGTGGTAAATCTGTTCTCAGCAAGCTATAATGATGTCATGACTCAGGAGGCTACTGACCCTATTGATCCTATACCGGCGTCTCTCTCCTGCTCAGTCAGCCCCACGACGCGACTGTGCAACTCGCTGGTGGGAGTACGAGACGTTCCGCTTCCTTTCAAGCCCAGAAAGTGTCTTTTCTCGGGGCTATATCTTATGTTTCCTCTACACGAAGACACAGCTATGCAGATCGGCCACGATAAGATGAAGGTGTGATGTGCTTTCCAAGAGCCCGAGAGTAAGTAAAAGTCCCTCAGAGCATTTATATATTTATTGACGGGAGGGGGGGAGACAAACTCAGACCTCAGGCATCAATTCACTGGGCTCCGTCATGCAAGCAGCCGCTGGATATGCGCTGCCACGTCGCATGTTCAGCTTGGACGCCCGGATACAGTGTCGTGCATGTATATCCTGTATATCGGGGCTACGAGGAGGAGGAGGAGGGGGGAGGCTTCCAAGACATGCATGGATTAATGTGGCTTTCCACTGAGTCGCCTTGCGGGAAGAAATACAACGCTCGTTTTTTTCCGGGAGGAAAGAACTCGTGATGATAGATGATACGCGTAGTCCCGAGCCAGTCAGGCGGAGGGGGGGGGGGGGACAAGCAGTATACGTGGCCATATAGGATATATGGATGTCAAAGAAGGTGAATGAGGCAAACGCAAAAGCGACAGGCGCTATCGGAAGGGCTTTCTTTCAGACTTAGATTCGGGCGTTTTTTTATTTATTTATTTTTGGCAGAAGAGAGATAAAATTATAGGATCATCGCTGCCACGACGTATAGTATATAATTAAGTACATACTGTACATGTTCATGTTCTACCACGAAGGCCTCGCCAATTACACACTTTTCGTATTCTAGAAAAGACTCATGAACCTTATTTCCCTCCGTTTCTTACTAGATTCCGCTTTATATGAAGCACCCGCTCCTATCACAGGCCACATAACCCAGATGCTGCTAAATTTATTCCCCCTACTAACCTTGCCTGATAATTGATAGCAATTTGCATAAGAACAAACTGCGCAGCGAAGTATATCAGCCCGTCCGGTTACCGGGATCAGTATCAAGATACGCCAGAGAGCGTCATTTTGAAGCAAAAGAGCACCAGAATCAGCCACCAGCACACCTACATTCTACGAGCACCACCTCCAACGAGGTCGTTACATTTTTTTTCTTATTTTTTTTTTCTGATAGCGGCATATTGTCACAGGGATACTGCCATAGGACTAGCTGACAGACTGACCGGCCACCTATCAGGATCCTCAGCATCATTTATCCCTACCGACTTTTGCTTGACACGCTCGGCACCCACCACAACTCGCGCGAGATACAAACAACACCTGCGGTATAATGGAGAGCACATTCGAAGACAAGCTGAAACTCGTTTTCGCCGTCATGACTGTTATTGTGCGACCATGCTTCTGGCTTGAGTCCATCTGTCTGTACCTTCTTGGCGTCGACGGCGCCACCACCTTTCGCGTGTTTCCCCCCCGAGATCCACACCCTGAATTCCCTGCGATCCTCCCGAATGGCGCAGCCCTTATCCTCATTCTCCTAATCCCGGACCTCGTATCGATAGAAGACAAGCCTGGACACGGCATGCCGGTGAGCATGCTGGTCTCGCCGTTGACTAGGCGGTGCAGTCGTCGTGTGCGATGGCTACTGATGCTGCCGCGGGCCTGGCTATTCTTGGCCCTGTTCAATTACCATATGCTATCCCTTCTTGAGGACCCGAAACGACTTGTTGGTATTGCTTTCAAGCTGTCTCTTTCTGCTTTTATTCTTTGAGGATGTTGGTATGTATTTGCTTGAGCCTCCCATTTTTTGCTAGTAAACAATATTGTCTGTCCCTGCTAATATTCTCCTGCCCACCAAGTTGAAGCTATACTTGCTACGACCAGGAACTTTGTTTGCTTGACGGCCCGGATATACAAACATCGATGCCGATCCCAAGGCAGAAATGCTTATATCTTGATACGTGATGATAATTCAAAACGCCTCTAGACAGGCTTACCACAGTTAGGTAGCCGAATATGACGGTATTGCTCCGACGTTTTTGTACCCGGCCCGCAAGACGTAAGAGGCTAGCCGGATGCTTCACAAGTCGACGGCAGACTTGTTGTGGTATACCGAAATATGAGTAGAGGAACTCTTGCTGTTCGGGATAGATGTCTGCTGGTAAGCATCTCGATAGGACGTGGAAGGCCGGTAGACTTGTTTGGGCCAGATAGCCATGACGATGCCCACGGACCTCATCAGGCCGTGGGATTATGACACATCATAAAAAAGCAGAACTACCAACTAGACACCGATCTTTTTCTTTGATGGCACCAGCGATTCCACTTTTGACGTGTGACCCCACGCCTTTCTCTCCAGGTCTAGCCTCGGTACAAGCCGACCCGATCGATATCGTATCCTCTTACGGGGCCGACTAAATAGCCTTTATAATTTAGTCATCCTGTCATTCGGTATCTAGAAGCCATCGTCTCGTCCAGAAGAGGCTCGTCAGGTAAGTGGAAGCCGTGGAGTTTCTCGCAAGGCAATCGTCGTCTTCATCCTCACGAACCACAAGGCGTCACCGCTTGATGGGGTGTAGCTTGATGCCTAGTGGGAGAAATGGGATGCAGTGTCACTGTTACACAGAAATGCACTGTCCCGTACCCGGCTTTCTTTTTTGGAGGCAATCACAACCGCGACGAAAATGTTGGAGGGTGTCACTGTCAAGCTGTTATCAGCGAACATACAGTACATCTTATGAGAATAGAATTAGTGAGCACATTCGGTAGACATTTTTCTTTTAGGTAAGAAGATGAAGTCATATCTACTGGATGATTCTCATTCGTCTTGGGCCGCAAGATACGGACACGCTGGCATGATTCATGTGTGCATCCTAGAATGTAACTGTCGGAGAAACGTACGATCCCGGCCACTTTCAATAGGCCTAGCCAGGCGACGGCTGCATGATGGGCATCCTTATCAGTTTGAGTCTGCATATCTGTCCAGAGACGCCCAAACCTGCTCTCGAATGCGTTGGGCACCAGTGTCGATCGGGTCCTGGGCGCCATGATCGATGTTTCCTCGCGGGAGGACAAACAAGAAAAACTCTCTCCGCCTGGGAAGCCCATCACGGATAGCCGCAGGGCCTATCCCGGGTCCAGACTCAGTGAGTTGAATCCAAAAGGTAGCGATGGGCGGTCTCATGCGGCGTGGCGGGTCTGATTCACTTCAGCTGCAGAGTGGTATTTTCTTCTTTCCCCTCACCTTTGCCCAGGCAGCGGATAACCCGTATCCTCAACAAGGCGGGCCGCCTTTTTTTTTTAGGCAGCAGTCGCTCGTCACTTATCTATGACGATCGCGATGCCTTGTTCTCTTGTTTCCTCACGGGGACCATGCATATTGTTCTCTCTTTTGCGCGACGAGCGTTCTCCGTTTTGGTGTGCGGATACGACACGCCATCGGGCCGAGGCATTCTCGATGAGGATCAATAGACTTACTTGCTGGGAGCTGATACAAAAATATGAGCAGTCACTTGGAGGAAAGAGGGTGTGGTGACGTGGTACTGTGATTGCTGCGCGGGAATGCTTAGACCAGCACTCTGAATCAGTCTCTACCGTCACCGTTGCAAACACGACGACGACGTTTAAAGTCGTATTGGAGAACGATAGTGGTGGTGGCGTGTAGACATTCAGATACCATGCTCGCCGCGGAGATGTTACGATTAGCAACCTACGGGAGGGTATCGGCAGTATTCTGCAGTATTGTTTTGGTGAGTCACTCGAAGCAGATATTTTCTCATAGATAGAACCCCGGGATCAACATCCGTGCCGTCCATCACGAACGACGCGTCATATTTCAATAAAACGAGGACGTAATAATTATACAACACTTATGGAGTATCATGGGTATAGTTTTAAGACATTTTGACGCCATGTGACTAAAGAAAAAAGGCAATAGTTTTGCAAATTCGTCTATCATAGCTCTCAGCTGAAGTGTCAGGTACTTGCCTTAGGCAGCGAGTACTCAAAGAGGTCCAGATAAAGAGGTCTTCATGTATTGAGAAGTAATTGTATTTGTAAGCCAAGGTCTGAAGAACGCCTGCATTATGCTCGAGTTGGATAAGGAGAACGCTGGATATGGAGAAAGCTAGATTGTGTTTTGATACGTAGTTAACGGATCTTTCATGATGACTCGCAGCATCCACCATGTCGCTTATGTTAGTAAGAGCTACAATTGACGGATCTACGTGGAAAAAATATAGCGGAGAGAGGGACAGTTATCTGAAGGAAGGGTAATTTATTGACTGGGTCATTGAGATCTGTCCTGATCGATCCAAGCAATGGCATCACTACGTAGTGTAAGCTCTAAACTACATCTTCTGTGTACTACGATTAACAATATCCAATGTTTGATACTGCTGATGCTTGCCCAAACCCCCCTTAAGAATCAGATGCTTTGCCTGAGAAGTGGCCGCATTCCCATCCTTGCGGCCATCCTTCTGCGGAACCTTGCCGGATAGAATAGTGATAGCTAGCTTGACGTGGTCCGTTTTGGATAAAATTTCTCATTTAGTTTCCGCAACTGGGCCAGATATAGTGGTATTGACTGAATATATCTCTTATAGGGCATCTTCGCGATGGTGATGGCGCGAAGTCCGCCAACAAAGTGCTCCATGTCATCACATAATAGTAGTGGGAGCAGCCGTTTACGAGAATGAAAGAATCACTTGAGAAGCAATTAGGGGATCAAAAGTGATAAGGCTCTATAGGTTTTTTTCATGAAGAACCGTTTTTCTCGGGAAAATACACAAATTCCTCTTTTTCTCGGCTCTCATCGCGCACCCGTATGACGGATTTCCCACACCATATTCCCGGCACGAGCATAACATGAGTAGAAAGAGAGCAACTGAAACATAAGAGGGCGCGGTGTTCTATCATTGAGATGAATGAATAAATAAATGAAAAACAGTGCTATTTTGTCAAAGGTCGATGTCAGTCTACAAATGATCGCTCAGTTTTAATTCTCGCTACAAAGGCAGGTTTCTAGAAATGGCCGTGTATTTGACAAAAATCTGCTTCATTTATCGTCTCAGGGACAAATCTCAGCAAAACACCATAAATAGCACAAATGAGAGCACACATGAGCACTATGAAGTTAGAAAGTCGGTAAATGTTATAAAGCAGACAAGACATAGCATCATACCTGGAGAGCATGAGACCTCCAGCACTATATTGCCTTTGTTTGAGCAGAGTGACGGAAAACAAGATTTTGAGCATTTGTGTGATCGCGAAGGTAGCGAGAAAACTGCTTTCTTTTTGTTTTTCTGTGCTACTTGCTTGCTTATCCATCGTTCAGACAGAACTCAATGCCAATGATGACAGCGTCGAGGATGAGCAGCATTACGAAGCTCGCGAGAGGCAATCGAAGGGTCAATCGCATGCTTCTTAAGGTTCACCATCGAATATATAGGCATCAAGAGGCCATGCCTGGGTATTCGTATCTTTGAAATCGACCAAATTTAACTTACCTCTTACATTGAGATTGACATCTCTGCATGACTTGTGCGCGCCAAGTTGATAGCAATGTGTGCTTCGATGTGAGTGTTTGGGCTGCAGCACCGCCCACACACTCTGAGTGTCGACGATTCTTCTCAAATCTCTTGGAGACCACTGAAGACTAGAATTGAGGCCCCGTGAGAGGCCTACAGTGATACTGCCACATAGTCCTATATTAAAAAAAAAACTCCATTCAGGTTATACGCACCGCGCCTACTCATCAGCATCAGAACCGTACTTCTGCTCGGGGTACATATTCGTACAATTTTGGTCTAATACTTTATTTCATAGACATCGTAGCTACTGATATCATTTCTAGAGCGACCCGTTCCTTTTAAAGGCGCTGTTGACCCTGTCCTGCACCCATAGAACTCGACACGAAGAACCGTGGCAGATCTAATATTATGGTTTTGATGCTCCAGCCATCGGGTAGCAACGGTTCCTCCGTGTCTTTGCTTGACTTGCTTAATTACGGTCATCATCTTGCCATGATGGTACTCGGTGACTGGTTTTTTTTTTTTACTTAGACTGCGCTATCTTCCTCCCCTGGACCTCCCTTGCTGGACCATTTCGACATTCTAGTCGAACTCGACAGTATTCAACGTGACAACCAAACTACTAAACTACTGGAGTCTATCATCAACATCGGTGCCGGCTAGAAGCGTTACAGAGTTGTTATTAGAGCTTTCGACGGCCTCCTATGTTCGGATCTAGCAGAGATGTGCGCAAGGGGGCACAACCGGTGGTAACGTTACTATGCGGCAAGAACAATGTTTCTATTAAAAACAAGATTAAAAATAGAAGAATGAGATAGAATGAGCGTATACGACGAGGACAGATGAGTCAAGCCTGATGCTTGCGTCGCGAACGGGGCCGTCCTCTCATTTGCTTTCGTTTTGAACGTGAAGAGCAGCTTTGAGCAAGAGCACATGAAGGAATTTTCCAGCGCCAACGAACTACGTATATGCGAGTTTCGAGCTGATGAGGTCTTGATTCTAGGACAACTCACAGTTCCAGCAGCTATTTGGTCCGCTGTAAGATTAAAAATCGGATGGTTATGGCCGAGTCAGGCTCCTCTCTACTCGTTGATCAGATGTAGGGGCTGACGCGCTTTTCTGTAGCGAATAGCACGAATATTGCTTTTTTTCTCCTTGTCTATGGCGTTCACTATGAGTTAGTAAGAGCTAGACGTTTGCTATATGCAACAATAACATCTACCCTCCTCTCAATCACCACGATAAATGGAGTCTATACTTACAGGATGATCCAGAACTCAAGTGAGCGGATCCTACTCCATCACATTGACTAGAATACAATCAAAGAGACGGCACATCTTTTAGTTCCCTGCGAGTTGGCCGCGCCAATTCTCTTTGGCAGATCGCCGTCGCGTTCCGAGTCATGCAAATGATCCGGTCTTTACTCTATTCAGTATTGGCCCTCGGAGCACACCATCCGAGGCTAGCTGATCAGAATCCTGGATTCCCCCCTTTCTTTCGGAATTTCCAGCCAATTAGAGATTGTTAATTTCCGTGGAGATTATCCAGCCCTACAATGTGCTCTGCCGTTCCGCCATCTCTGCCGACGCTTGACGCCAGGCAGCAAGAATTGACATGTCGTGTGTATCTCGGCAAAGAAGCCCGCATGATGGGGTCGCTCAGTATTTTCGTATTCGAAAGACAGAAATCGCTTCAACAAGGGGGCGGGGGTTCAAGTCTCTCCTCTAACTTTGCTTACTGCTTCACAAGGATAGCCCGTAACGCCGACCCGTGCCAAGCCTGATATCTCCCTTGTCGAAATCGTGGCTGTACCATCACCAGACCCAGCCATCTTTTTATTATTCACTTGGTAAAGTGACATATGGTGGCTTGTTTCTACCCCATCCGTTACGGGATCGATATCCCTCTCCCTCTGGGAGGCATTTAGCGTTCTTGCGGAGCAAATCAATAGGAATCGACAAGAGCACGCCCAGAAGCTGTTCTCAGTACTGTTTTTCATCTTCTCCGTCTTTCTCGTCCGTATCACGATAAGCTGCTGGTCAACAAGTAGCAGGAATGTCGTTGTCTATTGTGAAATCATCCTAGAGGACATAGTATATTGAGAGCCTTTGCGTTCTGACCTCGAGTTCCACCATCAAATTCCTTCCGTCATGTCCTTGGTGTATGATTCTCACAAGTGGCTTCTTCTAGTGCCCAGTGCACTGGTTACCATGGGGCTTGCAAGGGGGGCGTGAGGGACCTGGCTGCGTTCCTCGACGTTCATGCCAATGGCGGCGGCAGCGGCGAGCTGGCAGCACACAAGGATATTGATGACTGTACAAGAAAGACGCAGAATATGCGGGTTAGTCAAGTATGCCTTCTTCGGCTCGGAGATTTTATAAGAGTTGCTCTTACTATTCATTTTGTTGAGAGGATGTCGATTTGTGATGTCTTTGGATGAGTGAGTGAGGGAATTCTATCGAGCTATGTAGCAGTTGATGAACAGAGATGGAACGAGTATTTATAGGTTTCTCTCGCAGGGTATAGATGACAATTAAAATCCAGCTATGCTTTTCTTTGAAACCGCCGAGCCCACGCATGTACAAACTCACCGACGAGGTACCCCGATGTCCATCATTTTCTCTCCTTGTCTTCTAGCCTACTCACTAGGCCCAAAGTGTTGTATATGCTTTGGACGAATCCTCTTTCATCGAGCCCTCAACTATTCTCATCTATCTGCGAACAGCTAGACCATTCGCCGCATCTATAGTGATTCTGGTGTTGACAGCGATTGCTTCACACGAGCATGGAACACCCGACACTTCAGCACGGGAAGATGTCGCGATCTTCTCACAGTGACAAGTACTCGTGACATCTTCTACAATTTTTCCGTCAACTATCGACAATATTCTCGGCCCCGCTCCGGACCACGGGACTTTTGTCATGACTTGCTCGCACTCTAACTCGTAACGTCCATCGCCGCATGCTAGTCCTTTTCGCCATAAGTAAGACACTGCTGCCTTTTTTTTTTAAAGAGCTAACACCGCAATAGCATCGCTTTGAGCTAGATTTGCAAGCAGACAATACAGAAGTTATGCTTAAAATGGCGGGTGCCTGCGATGAGGATACACTCCGACTTTTTACGGCGCGAATAGACGCAGTAGCCGGATGGCAATGTGTCAGCTAGAGCAATTGCAACTCATTAGCAGATCGATGAAGAGGGGCAGGATTGACAAGAATGTACCCGGTAGATAGACAAGTAGACCAAGTATTCGGTAAGGCGCGGCCTCGGCCGATCCTCGTGGCTGAATCATGACTGGCCCTGCCCTTTCTTTGCCACCTACAGACGGACTTCCGACTCTCTGTTTGCATCCTCAGAGCACTTGACTGCTGCTAAGTATGCTCGGAAAGGGACGAAACATCGCCCCTTGATCAGTTCTAATCCCCAGGAGGAGTAAGTCCTGCTTTTAGACGATCGGCGTATACTAAGAGGCAGAGCTGTGCTTATGAGACGAAGTCGTACAAAGCTAAAAGAATTCATGTTCGGCAGAGGCTTAGCCACGGCGGCATCTCCGAATCCTTCTATCATCGGCTCAAAGGGGCTGCGGCTTTTTAGTGTTAGCACCATAGCCATGTGCCGGTTGCCGCTTGAGGGTGTACGATGGGATGCGGGTAGGCATTGTTGATTGAAGTTCTGATGCGAAATCAAGTGCCCGCACACTGGGCAGGCTAATCAATCTCTTTGGCTTTGTCCCAGGATAGCTGTCGCGTGCACTGAATTGTTCTTGCGAAACATGGCCGCTCCCTCCACCAGATAGCATACCTGGTGCCCGCACTGCTCGCCGCCCAAGATGCTGGTTGCGCTTGAGAAGGAAAAACAAATCACTTTGGTGGGAACATTGCGATTATATTAATATCAAGTTGCTTTGATGATACAGTCCCAAGAAGGACAGAACTTTCATCATTCGCTTTTCGTGACGTATGATGATCAGATGGGGATGCACGGTAAGATAATGCCTACCGGCCGATCGCGAGCGAGCGACAGACAGTCGACGCTATATCAAAAGAATAGAATCACTTTCGCAGGCCAAGGTATGTTTTTAGCCTGTTTTCCTTTTGGGCGAAACTACCATGTGTGCTTAGATCGAGCCGTTCGAGTATGCCATCAATGTGCCCTGCGCAACATGGACCGTCAGAGCCTGCCTATCTGCCACTCATTCTGCTTTCTTCCCAGGCAAGGGGAAAGGAAATGTATACGGGACATGGGAACATATCCAGCTCACCTGAAAGGCAGCGTAGACTGGCATACGTCTTCGGAAAGTTGTCAATCGGCCGGTTGTCGAGCCCGCGAAATTTATGGATGGTGTTTGTGCAGCAGCTCGACAGCTTGTTGGCCAGGCGCGATGCGCTGTTGAAAAGCCCCGCGCGCACCTCGGACCGGACTTGATCCGTCTTCTCGTCGACCCTCGTGCACAGCGCCTCGCGGTGTTGCTGGATCAGGGCCTCGATGTTCCCGGGTAGGCGGCCGCCGAGCCTGTTGAGGCTCTCCGTCAAGTCCCGCCTGGCCGTGCGGAGCTGCGTGGCCAGGTCGTTATTTGACTCTTGTATGGATCTCGAGGAAACGGCGATGGATTCTTGGAGCTCATGAGTCTGACGATCAAAGATTTGACGAGACGGCGCGCTGGTGAGACTGGTGGCGGCAATGATGGCATCACGCGTTATGGAAAGCTGTTCCGCAACCCCATCTGCGATGCCCGCCACGGCATGCTGAAGCGCATTCAATCCATTATTGAGCTCAGTAATGGAACGACCGTAATCATTCCGCAACCGGGTCACATTATCGTTCAAGTCTTGCTGGGCAGAGGCAATCATTCTCGTGAGTCTGCCCTCCATGTCTTCGACGCTCTGCTGCGGTCGCCTTAACTCGCGCCGACACTCGTCGACTACAGTCTGAAGACTTTGGCGACACAAACCCACATCTTGGGCAATGCCGCCCAGGGTGTTGCGTGAGGCGACGGCGTCTCTTCTGAGCGTATCGAGGTCACAATGCGCCATTAGGTCGTCTTGTACTTGGTCGATGTGGTTGCGAAGTCCGGCTACCGCAATCCTATTCTCGTTTCTTTCATCCAAGCGAGTGTTAAGGCTGGCTTCGACCTGATTGACAAGGTCTCGCAAGTCCGCCGTAGCCATGGCGTTTTCGTCAAAGCGCGCCGTCATATCGGCTTTCGTATCACCTAGGTCCTGCCGCACTTTAACAATGAGGCTAGACATTTGCGCGAGAGCCGAATCCTGTTTATGTCAAGATGGAAATATTTGCTGAACGTCAATTGTCTACTCACTTGGGTACTCGCCATACTCTTTGGCCAATACTGTGGCAATACCGAGAGTGTTTTGTAGCTGCCTTTTGGCAGGATGAAATGGAGCCATCGCGCACCTAGACGGGATTACAAACACAAGATACATGACAACTTTTACAGAGACGTGAGTATGCGCATGGATTCAGGCGGTCAAGAGCTGATGATGCGTTGGCAAAGTTGAGTGTAAGCTAGTTCCAAAAGCTCAGCATGCGCTGCACGGTCTCGAGAGAGGGATGCACGATGGTGCATGCCCCGCGTCGTACAGCGCAGCCAGTTCTGTCATTGTAAGACAGCCTGCCGTCTTCATTCGCCTGTGTGGGGGATGGCTGCGATCTCGATATATTACAAGTCATTCACCGAAAATGGCACACTGGCCAGGAAGCTCGTGTAGTGTTTAGAGCACGATGGCCATTCCAGGCTCGTCAAATTCGGGATTATGGCAAATACGGATGTCCTCTGCTAGCGGGAGGCCAAGTCAAGACGGGTATTACCAGGTCTTGATCGTTGTCATGGGAGTTGTATGCCTTTGTTCAATATGCTAGCCAGGTCGGACAGTGTAGCAACACCACGCAACGGGGACAAGGCTAGACGTATGCATCTCTGCGGAAAGCAGAAGGGACATGACCGGAAGATTAAGACGGGACGTCCCGCTGAGAGACCATAGTCGCACGCTGCAATTCGAGATGCACCTAATGCAAGCACTAGTCAATGAGGAGCTATAGGGTGGGAAACGGGTTTTCTCCTTGGGTACACCGCCGGTACGTCCACGAATTACAAACCGATGAAGTTTTCTGTCACGTCTGTCTCATTACAAGGACGGGAAATTGTCGGTTTTACGGCCGATCGGCGGAATTCGACAGAACTATCGATGGACGATGAATCGCCGGCTGACGAGGTGGATAAGACGTCCTTTGTCGCTGACTATTGAGATGGGCCGATCGATCTTATCGATAGATGGCGATAACAGGAGATAAGATGCCCTTGACCTGGTCTACACCCGGCGACAGTGAGCTGAAAAAAAGTATCAACCCTCGAGCTTCCCTTACCATTGAATGACGGTCGGAAGTAGGAACAGCCAGCAGGCTCGCTACTTTATGCTAACGCTTCCCTGAGTGATATCTAGGACTCGCTGACCCTGTCCCTGTTATGTCGTGACATTGCTTGTCCCTCTTTGGCTTGGTCATGGTACGGCGATATCAGTCGGGCGGAGGGGGGCTTAGGAACTGATCGAAACATTAATTTTGTCTACCATGTCAGGTCTGTTGCGAAGAATAGGCGGACAAGTCGATGATGTCTACATAAACATTCGGGCAATCAGTAAAATACTTGCCATCATCTTCACCACGATCAAGTCGCCCGCGAAACAATTCCCATCATTCGTTCATCGAACTAGAGAAAAAAAAAGCCCCCTAACTAATGCCTACACTACAAGAGTTGTTAAGTCTCCGTTCGGACCTGCCGCGGAAGCTTTTTGTGATAAATATCATCAACATCCTCATCCATGCCATCATCAATCAGCCTTTATCAAGCCACATCCATCTTGTCCAACTTCTTTTTTTGTCATGCATGCATCTACTCTGTCTGGAAACTACCTATTTATTTCATCGACCCGTCCGACACTTACATCTCGTCCGCTGTCTTGGTGACATCGAACAAACAGTTGCTCGGTCCCACGATGAACGACTACAACAACAAAGTTAGCCTTGGTTCTCAAGATATCCACGATTCTAAAAAAAAAAAAAAAAAAAAAAAAAAAAAAGTACTAGGTGGCGAAAAAGTAAAAGTCCCAACTCACATTGTTGTAGGCAAACTTGTGGTCCTTGGCCCGCGTCCACTTGATGGCCCTCACCAGCTCGCACAGCGCCACCTTGAGCTGCATCGTGGCAAAGTTGCTGCCGAGGCAGCGGCGCGAGTACATGCTAAATGGCACGTACTCGCCGCGCATCTGGCTCGAGCGCGCCTTGGAGTTGATCTCGGCAATCTCGGTGCCCCAGCGGAACGGGTCAAACTCGCGCGCCGAGACGCCCCAGACGCGCTTGTCCGTGTGCACACCGTACGCGCTCCACCCGACCTGGGTGCCGGCGGGCAGCGTGATGTCGGAGCGGTCACCGGCGATGTAGGCCGTGGTCCAGTGATCGTGGCCCTCGGTGCTGAGCCGGACGTCCCGGACGGTCTTGCGGTTCGTCAGCGTGCCCAGTGGGGGGTAGAGGCGCAGGGTCTCGTAGACGATGGAGGCCATGAGCGGTAGCTGGTCGAGCTGGCCGTGGGTGTAGTTGGCGGGCAGCTTTGTCGTCACCTCGGTGCGCAGCTGGGCCTGCAGGTGCGGCCAGGCGCAGAGCTCGTACATGGCGGACAGGAGAGCCATTTCCGTGTTTTCGTGGCCGGCGACGAGCATCTGCTTGAGGTTGGAGCGGTAGTGAAAGTCATTGATGAAGCCGGCCTTGTTGGCGAGGGCGAGCTGCTCCGAGAGCACAGGAAGTCTCTTGTTGTTCTTGTTCTTGTTCTTGTGGACGCTACTACTGGCACTATCGTCGTCGTCGTCAGACGAGGCATCCTCTGGAATTGGAAGGTCCCGACGCTCGGCGACGCGGACGACGGCATTTTCCACCAGCTGGATCATGTCGGCGGCCTTTTGGTAGCCCGCCGGGCGCCAGGGGAGGTAGAAGGCGGCGGAGAACATGGCGTACATCCTGGAGACGGGGCTGCGCTGCTGGGTCCTGGTGATGTGGTGCGCGGCCGTCTCCTCGTACGAGAGGGGCCAGTAGTCCGAGTCCATGAAGCACTTGGCGAAGACGGTGACGGACCAGCGCCAGATGATCCTGTCGTTCATCATGCGCTGGCCGCGGTTGCGGGCGTCGGCGTGGCTGGCGCCGGAGTCCCGGCACAGGGCCTCGCAATAGATGCGCTCCGCGAGAAAGGCCGACTCCTTCCTGAGATATTCGAGGGGGAAGGGCCGGGCGAGGGCGGGCTTGATGACCTTGCCGAACTCGGCGTGGAGGGGGCCGGAGGAGTCGATGATGTTCTCGCCAAAGAGCAGGCCGCCGTTGCCGAGGGGGTTGCGGTGGTAGAGGCCGTGCTTCTCGAGCTCGCCGTTGGCGTTCTTGAGCACCTGGGCGACGTAGGCCGGGCGGGAGACGACGACGCACCAGGCGTAGTCCTGCCAGACGGCGACGGCGCCGCGGGCCTCGGCGAGCGGGCGCACGTGCTCGTTGTAGAACTCCATCCGCGGCGTGCCCCGGAGGCGGCTCTTGATCTGCAGCCAGAGCGGGACGAAGGGGATGTTCCTGGGGAACTCGGGAGGAGGCCTGGTGAAGTAGACAAAGAGGCAAAGGGGCAGGGCGACGAGGGCCAAAGGCACGAGAGAGGGGAGGAGGTAGAGGGTCAACTGTCCCATGGTGACAGAAGGTTTGCGTGCTCCTGTTTCTTGGTGAAGGAGGCGGATACGGTTTGTAGCTTTTTGTTTCTTTGAACTTTCTTGTCTTCTTTTCAGTTCTGGGGGGACGTCTATATACTCTCGAACAACTTTTCTTTATTTTTTATTTTTTTATTTTTTTCAACAATTATTAAAAACCAGGAGTGTCGAGAGGGTTCCACGTACAGAGTTGCAATGTTGTTGTTGAATTTTTATTTTTGTTTTCTTCCGGGGGGGAGGGGGGCAGGAGAGGGGTGAGCATTGTGATACAAAGCGCAGAGTAAAATTAAAAAAGTTGCATTTTTTTCTGCGAGCCTTTTTCAATAATGCCATGCATGTCGCAGAGGCGCGACGTGATGCCGTCACACCTGAAAAGGGCGACGAGCTGCGTGTGTCGACCCTGATATCTTAATCTTTTTTTTTTCTTTTTCCCCTCTCAATGACGGCAACGAAATTATGCGGAGATGATGAACCTCTGGTTTCGGAATGACCTACATTATCTATTTGTGTTTCCCCCGATTTCCAGGCCTCGATGAGTGGCTGGGCATCAACCGAGACCGTTGTCCATGTGATTTATGCATGTCTCGCATCAGTAGCCATCTGCAACGAGAGCCGTCTTTCCCCCTCCTCCCCTCTCAATTTTTTTTCCTTTCTCTCTCTCTCTCTCTCTCTCTAGTGAATTTTGTTATAGTACAGCATGAACTTAGCAGCCGTTGTCCGTGTCATAATCTATTTTTTGGTGTCACGCACTATTGCCTACAAATTGGCATATCCTGATCCGAGATAACGATCACGCCTATGAATCTTTAGATTGCTCACTCGCTTCTCATAAGTCACTCAAACGACTCTACTTGGAAGAGGGAGAGACAGGGAAAAAAAACCAAATATGCCTTCGTTTATCCTAGATCACTGGGACTTGGTCGTGGCCGCCCTTCTTCCTGCTTTTTTGTTTTATGTGAGTTAATTCGGCACCAGAACTCTCAGTTTCCAAAAATGGCTGACTGATTTATGTGACAAGATTGGCTGGGCATCAGTGTCCAGTCCCCTCTCGACTGTCCCCGGGCCGTATTACTCAAGATGGACGAGTGCAGTCCTCACATACAAATGGCTCACCGGACAGAGACCACTTTACGTCCACGACCTGCATCAGAAGTATGGTATGTAACACTGCAGTGAATGCAAGTGACTCCATTCTTTTCATTTTTCCATCTTTTTTTGTCCTTCCCGAGTTATGCATGCCCGCTCACCGGTTGTACCGTTTTTGTCTGCAGGCCCCGTGGTCCGTATCGCCCCAGGTGAAGTAGATGTCACGGATATCGACGCCGTCAAGACGATTTACAGCACTCAGGAGACGTTTCAAAAGTCCACATTCTACCGGGACCTGACAGCAGTCCGCAGCCCGGTTCTGTTTGCCCTGAGAGATGTCACCACGCACAGGCGTCTGCGCCGCCTCATGAGCTCGCCAATATCCGCCTCATCCCTGAGGCTACACAACGCGCAGGTAGCAGCACGAGTCAGCCTCTACATCAAGCGTATCAAGGAGGAAATGACGTCCAGGGGGGCCGTAGACATCTTCAAGTGGAACTTGTTTCTGGCCACGGATGTGGTCACTGAGCTCTCCTTTGGAGAATCGTCCAAGACGTTGGAGCACGGCAAGGTGTGTGCCTATCAGGACTATTATTAGTACAACTTTGTTTTGTTTTTTGTTTTTTTTTAAAAAAAAAAAAAAAAACTAAAAAAAAAACTCTTCTCACTATTCTCATTGACTGATCCGCTCGGCATCCAGGTCAACGAGTACGTACAACTTATCGAGAGCATTGGCCCTCTTGGCGCCGTCAGGAGCGTCTTCCCCAACGCGGTACGCCTCGCATCCGTCCTGCCCCTGCCCATCTTCAAGCGCATCGCCGCCGCCTCGGGCGACGTCCGCCGCTACGCCCAGGAATGTCTCGGGCGCTACTACCGACTCGCGTCGGGGCCAGGGCGGGACGCAGGGGCCACCGACGACGGCGAGGACAGGTGCCTGTTCTCCAAGCTGCGCCAGTCCGAGCAGGACGGCGGCATCTCGTTCGAGGAGATCTGCGCCAACGCGCAGGGCTACATCCTCGCCGGCAGCGACACCACCGCCAGCACGCTGTCCTACCTCATCTGGTCCGTGTGCCGCCGGCCAGACGTGCGGGCGAGGCTGGTGCGGGAGCTGGCCGAGGCTGCTGCTGCTGCTGCTGCCGCCGCGGACGAGGGCGAGGACAGCTGCGGGGACGACCGCCTACGCGACCTCTCGTATCTCAACGCTGTGGTCGACGAGACGCTGAGGCTGCACTCGGCGGCTCCCTCGGGCCTGCCCCGCGAGACACCCCAGGGAGGGGCTCGCGTTGCCGGCCACTGGCTTCCCGCCGGCACCGTGGTCTGCGCGCAGGCGTACAGCATGCACCGTAACGTGTCGGTGTTTGAGAGACCCGGGGAGTTTGATCCTGGGCGCTGGAAGGCGCCCTCAAAGGCCATGCAGGAGGCGTTTATGCCGTTTGGAAGGGGCCCACGAAGTGAGTTTTTATTTTTTTTATTCTATCTTTGTTTTCGTTTTTGTTTCTGTCTCGTCGACCTCGTATTCAGTGAATTGCCGAACCGCTGATCATTTCTCATTCAGTTTGTATCGGCTTGAATCTGGCCAGAATGGAACTGAGAATGGCCGCGGCCAGATTCTTTACAGAGTTTCCCGATGCCAGGGTGTCGACGCGCGAGGGTTTCACAGACAAGGACATGGTTCCAAAGATTTTTTTTGTATCTAATCCTACGGGCAGACGATGTCTCATAGAAATTTAAACTTGTCTGGCAAGGCAGTTTCTCTTTGACTTTCTAACGGCCTCGTCTTTTCATCTTGTTCTCTTGATATTCGTCAAGGTTGCAGTACGTGGCGTGGCAATTCAGCCACAAAGTCAGAACTTCGTTTATCCGACTCATAAATTGTCTCAGCTCACAATATATTAGGCATCTTTTTTTTTTCACAAAAATAAATTGCTATTTTTCTATGTGCTTTTACAAAAAAAAAGCAATTATGTATGTAGTCATTGTAGCTGCCAAGAACCATGTCTGAAAACAATAGTCTCTTTTTTTTTCCTGTTGTCCAGTTCCCGCGAAGGGGGGTAAGAAGAAGACAACACAAGGCAAACTACATCTGAAACAGTGATTTGACATATGACACCATTCTCACCATCCAATAGGACGACGTGTCCCCCCCGTTGTGCTGCCCCCCGTGCGCCTCAATCGGGTACTCCTTGGCGTGCTTCCACGGGAACACATGCAGGTTCTGGGCGTTGAGCAGGTTGACATACTTGGCAAAGGCGCTCACCACGGCGAGAAAGTCCTCGCGCGCCTTGACGGCGTCGCCGCTGGCGAGCACGGCACGCTGAATGGCGGCCGAGATCTGCCTGTGCGTGGTGTAGAGGTAGTCGGCGCCAGTGTAGCCGACGAACTCAGCAGGCACCGAGGCGAAGACGGCGTAGAGGGCGGCGAGCTGGGCGAGGTCGAAGGAGGGCTGGGTGGCCGCGACCTTGAGGATGTTGTTGAGCACGTTGTACCCGAGTGGGCGGATCTCGCCGTTGGCAAAGACCATGGTGGCGAAGTATGAACCCTTGGAACCGGCGCGGGAGGGCGAGGCGCCCTGGTGGATGCGGGCGAGGTCAGGGCATATGCCGGACCAATAGGCATCTGTCTATTTATTTTGTCAAACGGGGAGGGCGTCAGTACGATATCGATTTCTCTCTCTATTGGTAGACTTTTCCTCACTCCCTCCTTCTCCTCCTTGTTATGCATGGTGATGGTGTGGTGGAGAGGAAAGCCATGTTTGTGATATGCGGGTACGTCTGCATATGAGTGTGTGTGTGTGTGTACGTATGTGTATGTATGTGTGGTGTCAACTGACCTCCTTGTGGATGCCGGCAACGAGGTCACGAATCTCGCGAGTCACACCGGTCCTCTCCAGCATGAGCGGCACGCATCCTCTTGGCTCAGGCTTGGCGGCGTCCCAGACAACCACCTCGACTACCTGCTTGGTCTCGCTGCAGGCCTTCCAGACGCCACGCCCAGCGCGTCGCAGGCGCTCCAAGTCCTCCGGCACGACGTGGCCGCAGGGCGCCGCCGGGAGGTACTCGGTCAGGGGGCCATACTTGATGGCCAGGTGCTGGAGGCCAGATAGGAAGACGGTGCCGTCGGGCTCTGTGGTTCGGTCTGGTACCTTGAACTCTGGCGTGGTGTACTGTGATTTTTTATTCAATTCATTTAATTTTTTTTTCTTTCTGGCCAGAGGGGTTTCTCGATGATGCATTGCGAGGAGAAGATGAAGGAGAGAAACGGGGGCGTGTGCTTACAATGAGCTTCTCAGAGGGCACGAGGTGGTAGAGGTGGTCGCCGGAGACGAGGGCGTGGTTCTGCAGCGAGCGGTAGGGGAGATGCTCGAACAGGATGTTGACCAGGCTCGGGTTGACGTCGGGGCGCATGTTGGCGGTGATGGTGATGTCGAGCTGCGGCCATTTGATCTTGACTTGACGGATTGAAGCCATTTTTTTGAACAATTAGCAGCTTTCTCGCTGAAGATTTTTGTTTAATTTTCAGTGCAGTTATTCTTTTTAAAAGCTTTACGATTATTTCTCCAGTCAGATTGTGAAAAAGAAAATAACAGCTTCAATGCTCGTATTTATATACGTGCTCAGGGCGGCGACTCATCCAAAAAATGTATTACACGACCTTTTTTTCCCCTTTCCCCCCGGGATGTCTTTCACTACAAGAGGCGGTGCGAAGCGGCATGCCGTGCGATGCAATTTCCTAGCAGGCAGAGTACTTGTAAGATTCCAAAAAAGTTTCTCCTATGATGATCATACATCCCAGCGTGGGCGACAGATCGGGATATTATTCAGGTCAGACATTCTGCTCTTCTTTCCCCCCTCCTCTTCGCTGTTCTGACCTCATTGACTTTTTTTTTCTACTCCCCTTGTCCTTCCCCTCTCTCTCATTCTATCAATCACATCATAAAAGCGTGTCACGGCATGGGAGAAATGGGCGGGGACGCACACACACGCACGCTGCCTGCCCGCCTTAACACGGCAACTTATTTTTGTGTCTCAAACTTGTATGATGCAGGAAAATAATAGCGAGAGAGAGAGAGAGAGAGAGAGAGAGAGAGAGAGGAGAGAGGAGATGGAAGCGGGGAGGGGGAACGAGGGGCAACAGGTAGAAAGGTCTCGCATCTGCAAGAGAGGGGAAAACGAGAAGAAGAAGAAAAAAGAAAAAAAAAGTCCCGGTTTATATTTCACCTGCAGCTCTCATATGCAGTCGACGGGATGTACGAGGCACACACACACACATACCGTCCTGTACGAGTACGTGTCATGGGCTGAGACCTTTGCAGCGGCGCAGTCCAGCAGCCATCGGGTAGATGCAGGATTAGTTGCTCTGGACTCTTGTTTTTTTTTTTTCATTTCTGCTTGTTTTCTGCACTGCAACGTCGGTCTGTCAATACATTCCGAAACATGCATTTCTCTGCCTCGTCCAGAGCAGTGATGAGTGGCGTGTGAATGCAAGTCGTGGATCGGGCAGGGTATATATCGTTGTATTGCCTTCTTGTGCTACACATCTTTATTATTTCATGCCATTTTTTCTGAATCATCACGCCTCCAGCTCGAGGTGGCATCATCGGACAGAGTCCCTCCCAGTACACAGTACCTCTATCGACTCTGCTCATGGGTATTCCTCGATGCCCGCCCTCCCTCTTCCCCCTCGAGTCTCTCTTTTATCCCATCGCTCTACCAATTTCTTCGTCCCTCTCTACCCAGCTCGCTCTCACCCGTAACACACGTATAAATTACCATCTGCCCCCCTTGCAACTTAGTCCTACTCTCTTGACCGATCACCTCTACTCTCTTCATAATCTACCTTTACGCTTTTAACAATCTACTTTTGCTCTCTTAATAATTTGCTTTTGCTATCTCTTTTATCTAGCTCTCTCTTCTTTTGCTATCTCTACTTTTGCTCTCTTCTTTTACTTACTCTTCTTTTGCTTGCTCTTCTCTTGCCTGCTCTTATTTTGCCTGCTCTTATTTTGCCTGCTCTTATTTTGCTCTATCTCCTTTTACTCTATCTCCTTTTACTCTATCTCCTTTTGCTCTACCTCCTTTTGCTCCATCTTCATTTGCCCTCTCTTCATTAGCTCTCTTTTTATTGGTCCTATTTTCGTTGACTTTTTTTATTGGCTCTCTCTTCATTTGCTCTCTGTCTCGTTACGCAATTTTCCTATTCAAGTACATCGCTCAAGTTATCGCTTTTGTTTCAATCCCATCCAAAAAACCTCTAAAAAAAAAAGCGAAGAAAAAAGAAACCCACAAAAACAAAATGCGTCCCTTCCAGTTCCCAGGCGACGACATGCTGATCCAGCTCCTCAAAGCCAGCCAGAGGGTGGTCAGTCGTCCAGTCATCATCGAGGACTTCAAGGGCTTCTCCAGGACCTACGCCCACCTGCTGGCCGACGTCATCAGCACTCGCCAGAGGCTCGAGAGAATCCTGCCCCTGACCGCACTGACAAGCTACTCCATGATCAGGCCCGAGGCCCCGTACATCTTTCTCCTCGTTGACAGCGCCTACGAGTTTCTCGTGGGCTTCTTTGCCATCCGAGCCCTTGGCGGCGCCGTGATGCCCCTCGGTAAGTTTTCCTCCTTCCCCTTTCCCCCCAAAAGCCTCACTGCGTCGCATCAACTGTTCTGACCATGAAAAAATAAACCACTTTAGCGACGGGCATCTTGACTGCCGAGGCTGTATACTTTCAGAATCTCACCAAAGCAGCCTGCATCGTCTTTGGCCGCACCTTCACCAGTAGGGCCCAGAGGATCCGCCAATACGTGATCACTGCCTCAGCTCGGCTGTCCGGCATCCGCTCCCGCGTCGACTTCAAGATGTGCTCCATCAACATCGACGGGCAGCCTCTAGCCAGCACCTCCGTCATGTCCATCGCCGAGAACAGGCCCCTCGACCCAGAGGGCCCCGGCATGGTGCTCCTCACCTCCGGCTCCTCCGGCATCCCCAAGGCCGCGGTCCTCCCCCGCCGCTGCCTTGTCCCCGACGGCCTCGTCCCGCCCGACGGCGCGGGCATCAACTTCCGCGCGGGCTGCTGGATCGGCGGCGCCGACAGCATGCTCGAGCCCATACTCACCGGCCGCTCGCTCATCTCTGTCGGCTTCACGGCCAGCACCGAGGTCATCCTGGATGCCTTCCGCAGATACAGCATCTCCCACGCCACCTTCAACCCGACGCTGCTGCAGGACCTCAGGTCGCTCATCTACAGGCAGTCTGGCAGCCTCACCCGCACGGACGTCATGCGGGAGAACTGGGCGTGGAGGTTCGCGCACCTGCCGGCCATCATGTCCGGCGGCGCCGCGGCCGACGTCTCGCTCGTCAATTTCTGGGTCGACCTGACCGGCTTGCCTTTTGAGAACTTTTATGCCAGCACCGAGATGGGAACAAGGGCCTGCAGTAGCCGGCGGCGCATTGATGTAAGGCAGATAAGATCGTTCCCTCATAGAGACATCCGGAAGAAGCTCCCGAGTGCTGACTTTTTCTTTGCCAGGGCTGCATCGGTTCGCCCGTCAGTGGTGTCGAGATGAAGGTCGTGCCCAGCCCGGTCGGAGAGATCAGGGTCAAATCTGATTCAATGTTCTTATTGTAAGTCGTCTTCCACACCCAACAGACATCTAAGCTTTTGACTAATACCTGGTGTCAGCTACATCGGTGATGCGAGAGCAACCCTAGCCGCTTTTGACGTGGACGGCTTCCTCAAGACGGGTGATATCGGCGAAAACGATCAAGGCATCTACACCCTCGTGGGTCGTGAAAGTTCAGATTGTAAGTGGCACCCGATCCCCCTCCACTCCGGCAAAAAGATTTACCTTCTCTCCGCCAGAGAAAACCTTCAACCCAACTGACAATCATCTTGTCAGTCGTGCGCTTCCGTCACTTTCAGTTCCCAACAAGGAGTGTTGAATACCATCTTGACAATGTTCCGTTCATCAACAGTTCCTGCGTCGTCGGCCTGCCCTTTCGTGAGACCACTCAGCTCTGCGCGGCCGTCATCTCCGTTGACTACAACCACCCTGATGTGCGTAGCCACCTCGGCCTAGGCGACAGACCCCCAGCTCGACCTTCCCGACATGGCCACACCGGATCTGCCTTCGGCGGCATCATGCAGAGCACGGAGGATGACTCTGATCAAGACTCCAGCCCCGACAGGAGCCAGCCCCCCCGCACCGCCGTCCGTCGCGCCACCCCAGCCGTGGTCGCGGAGAGCAGCGCGGCCGGCGCTCGCCGGGGCCACAGGGGCCGCAGCCTTGACCGTGACAGCGTCGACGACTACGTCGACAGCGTCAGGCCCAAGAGGCGCAGGGTCGACGACGGCGGCGAGGGTGGCCAGAGCGGCGACGACTCCTCGCCGGCCTCCTCGCGCGCGTCCTCCGCCACGCCCACCAACGACTCCGCGGTGCCCAGCGAGCCCGTGAAGCTGCTCGCCCTCATCCGGCGGTACCTCGGGCAGCTGCCGGCGCACATGCACCCGTACGTGCTGCGCGTGATGCGCGCCCGCGAGGAGCTCCCGCTCACGCACTCGGGCAAGGTGTCCAAGATGCAGGTGCTCACCAAGTTCTTCCCGGGCGCCGTCAACGGCTGGCACTCGCGCGACACGCTGCCGGCCGACGTGGAGCTGTTGGATGTGCCGACGACCGAGATGTGGGGCCGCGACAACGCCGCCGGAAACAGATCGCGATCCAGGTCGTCGTCATCGACGCCGTCGTCCTTGCCGGACTTGGAGCGCTGGTCGCCCTCAATGGACGTAATTTACCCGAGTAATAACGAGGGCGGGGAGAGCATCGCAAGCATCGAGCAGAACGGGAACGGGAACGGCCACGAGCCCAACCTCATCGAGGTAGCCAACAATGATGAGTCGGAAGAGAGGCTTGAAGAAGAGGACGACGACTATGAAATACGAGAGGTTACCCGATTCCCGATATCCCGATTCCCTTTATCCCGATACCCGCTATTTCGTCGGCCCGCCAGAGAGATAGAGGTGGTGGACGATGACACGGGCTTGGAGGATGAGGGGTCCGTAACGCCCTGGGCCTGGGGCGCGATGCAAAGTATGTTGTTACTTTCCCTTTCTCCCTCTTATGAGGCTGTCGCTAACGATTTGTACGCGCAGGCCGCTAGTCCCGTAGGCCAGGAGGCCAGCGGCGCCAGTAAATTCCGTCTTGGTACGCGTCATCACATAGTACCAGACGGTTAGAAGACGATGATAAGGAAGGTGAGCATGATGATGGGTAAGACAGACTCAGAGGAGCATAAATCTCTATGACTCTAGGGCTAGGGAAAGACAAGGTATGTTAACCTACCCTTCTTCCCTCACGGACATTG
This sequence comes from Niveomyces coronatus, assembly GCA_018831755.1. Classification (NCBI taxonomy): domain Eukaryota; kingdom Fungi; phylum Ascomycota; class Sordariomycetes; order Hypocreales; family Cordycipitaceae; genus Niveomyces; species Niveomyces coronatus. The sequence continues at coordinate 8,843 of JAFEME010000287.1, read as the reverse complement.
TCGCCAACGATTTACGACTTACAGACCACATGGCTCGCACATTAGTCGGTCAGCCGTTATGGCTGTCTTGGGAAGTATCATTATCTGAGACTAGGCAGTTAGAAGAGGAGAGGCAGGGAGAGCAGTATGGTGAGCAGGACTCGACCATATTCCTGATGGATCTTCGGATCTTGAGCAGGTGGGAGAAGGGGGGCCGACAGGCTCAGAGGAGAAATTGCAAGGCCCTAGGATTGAGGGCGTGGTGCAAAGTATGTTACCATCCCCCCCCTCTTTTCTTCTTGATGAAGTTGTCGCTAAGGACTTATAGCTTATGGACTATATGGCTCGCACATTAGTCGGCTAGCCGTACTAGTAAATGTCGTCTCAGTCAGTATCATCATCTGATACTAGACGATTGGGAGAGGGGAGGCGAGGAAAGCAGGACGGCGTGCAGGACTCGGCCACGTTCCTGATGGATTTGGAGAAGGAGAAACAGGAGATGGAGACAGAGACGGGCTCCGAGGAGGAAATCTGCAGGGCTCTATCTAGGTTTGGGGCGCGATGCAAAGTATGTTGCCACTTTCCCTCCTCGTCCTCCTCTTGAGGTTGTCGCTAACGACTTCTGACTCACAGGCTACATGGCCTGTATATCAGTCGGCCGGCCTGTTACCAGTAAGGGCCGTCTGGTCAAATATCGACATCTGGTAACAGACGCGAGCATCTCAAAGCCATCGTCGCCCCATTGGTCAGTTGAAAATTGGACGGTTTTTCTCGCACCCTAGTTTGGAATCTGTGCGTCAGTCAAGTTTGTATTTACATGGTAAGGAAAATAGTTTATCGCAATGTCAGTCGCTACCGAAAAACAAGTCATGATGCATTAAGAAGAAAAGAAAATATCGTACACACCGTCTATTCGCCCCCATCCTCCGCCGTCGTCGTCTTCTTCTTCTTCTCCGCCCTCTCCCTCTTCCTCTCCAGCAGCTTCTTCAGCTTGCGCGCCGCATTGAAAACGCCACTGGTCCCCGCGCCGCACGCCGCGCAGCTCGGGTCCTTCCGGTAGCGCTTCAGCGCGCAGGGCTCGCAGAAGTAGTGCCCGCAGCGCGTGATGACCGGCTCCCTGTAGTCCCCCTCGCATATTATACACTTGAACGGGATCTTCTCCAGCATCGCCTCCTCCTCCTCCTCTTCCCTGGTAACCGTCCCCTCCGCCAGCCTGTCGCGGTTGGCGTCGGCGACCACGGTACCACCCAGATGAGTCTTTCCCTTGGAGGTCACATCCCATTCCTTGTCCATCTGCCAGCCCTGCTTGACGTCCTCGCGCGAGTGCAGGTACTTGCAGTTGTCGCCGAAGCCGCAGAAGCCCGTCTTCTTGTAGTCCTTGCAGACGTCCGGGGCGAAGTCCATGACGGTGATGGTGCGGATGTTTGTGGCGGCCTTGATGGGGCCGACGGAGCGCCGCGGCGCGTCCGGGTTCTTTGTGATGAAGGTCGCGCGGTTCGCGAGGCCCTTGTACGTCCCGTCGGGGGCGTTGTCAGGCGCGGTGGCCTTGGTGCCAGTGCCAGTGCTACTTCTCCGCGCAGAGGAAGACGTCCCGAGCAGGTTCTTGGCGGACAGCGCGTCCGGGGCGTGCTCGTCGTACCAGTCGGTCTGCTTAGTGGCATCGTTGGTCGACGCGATGGGCAGGCTACGGTCGGCGGTGTGGGCGGAGGCGGTGAGCTCCCTCGAAGTTCCGGCACTACCCGCGGCTAGTTTCGAGGAGGCCGTGACGACGGCCGTTGTCCTGCGCCGCTTGACGCGCACGCCGGACTCGTCCTCGGAGGAGGAATAGTCGCTGTCGCTGTCGCTCTGGGCGGGCGGCGGGGTGCGTGGGCGCTTGCGAATGTTGGCTTTCCCGCGCTTCTTGAACACTGCCACGGGAGCTGTTGCGACCGAGGCCTCCGGGTCCATTGTGATGTTGTGGAGGACAACAGTCGTTGGCGGTTGGAAGGATGATTTTTTCATACAAGATGAAGCAGAATACACTGCTATGTACATTAGTACGTCAGTGGTTGATGGTGAAATGGCACGTAAATTTGACTACTAGTACTCGGTAGTAGGTACAGTACCTACAGTACCAGGCGATGGACAAAAAAAACGAGGGCTTTCCTCAGTGCTAATAGGTGCGTGGAGCGCTCGCTTTTTTTGTCCACCGAATGTCCACGTAGTACCCACAGTACCTACTCAAGCGGGGGACAAAAAAAGCCGGCTATTCGTGTTAAAATTGTATATGACCTCTTTACTATTGAAGAGCATACTATACTAGCTTTAAGAAAAAAGTCTCCTATATAAGTTATTATCTCCTATGTCTCTCTTATCATTATATTAATAGTAGGGGCTGATGGCCGACTTTCTCTGTCCACCCCTTGCTACTATAGGGGCTCGCTCGGGAGCGACAAAAATACTGCCGGTTTCGGCAAGCCGTTTACCTGGGTTCTACCGGGAAATTTACTAAAAATGGCTGTCGGCTCCTTTGTCCACTACTGCATGTGCTGTGCACAGTGGGATGTTGATTGGTGCGGGTGGCAAAACTTGCTGATAAATTAAAAAAAAAAAAAAAAAAAAAAAAACAAGTCACGGAGTAAACGGGCAATAAAACGCTTCCAACAATGGTTAAACAAAGACCGGACATAACATTCGCTGAAATTGCAGTGCTCGGACATAATGCCAAATCATCCAGGTCTTGTGAAATCACACACATCGACTACTGACTCAGTACGTTATTCGGAGGCATTGCCTTGCCGGCCTTGTGGCATTAATTGAACGGTTTTGACACTACATCGCTACGCCTACGCGCATCCACCGTCAGACCAGTTCTTAATTGTGCATGCGCTGTAATTCTACACAACCACCACCATCGTCGAGATCTACTGTACATACTACTACTAACCTAGGTACTATCATCACAGGGCTACAGTACAGTAGGTAGCCAGCGGCTACTCCAATACGAGTACAGTACATACACTTCTTCACCACCCTAAATGACCCCCGCCGCAACAGTCCACCGAGTTCCTCTGCATACCTACCTCCTCCTACTGGCACCTAGGTAACATTTGTGTATGCCGCTGCGCCAGTACATAAGGTACTGTACATACTTCGCCGAGCGAATAGTAGCAAGGTACTCGTCACTCTACATCGTTCCTTTGCCTGATCTGAAGGAAGATGCCCAAGCTTGTGAGAGAGAGTAGCTACATACCCATGAAATGCCAACGATAGTACGATAGGATATATCCGCGCAGACAAGCATAAAACCCGCGACTTGTCATACAAGCCATCAAAATCTCGTGCGCTTCAGCTGTTTCTTCTCGAGTCCTGCTCCATCCACCATGACTAAGCATCCAGTCAGGTCCAAATCTCCAGCTTAACAAAAGAATCACGACCTCTGAGCACACAAAACGTCTATAAATTCCCCGATGATGATGCAGTCTCGCGACGTCGGCCTATGCGAAACGGGCAGTGCCGCGTGGCGCAGCATGATTTTACCCTCACCCGGCAAAGAATCGCGACTATCGATGGGAAAACAAGTGTTCGAAGATGTTGTATCGTGGAAAAACTGTCCGCCAGCTTTCGGAGAAAAAGTTTGTAGGAATGAATGCATTGTAGGCCTCCAAGCCTCAAAAACTTCTCCTTGCACTAGGCATCGGCACACTACCACGCCTTTGACTCCATCCAGCCCACGAGACCGCTCGACAGCCCACGACTCATGTACGTGATGCGCATATGGGAAAAGACTAGCGACAAGGCGTGCCGCTCCGGACTCCATCCTGGGGACAGCTTGCGGGGTTTCCTTGACCTTGATAGGCGCCGCGAGAGACGTTTTCGTCCCATCCAACCAGCACGAACACCAGACTTCTGTTATTGAGCCACACTGCCCTAGCCTCCTCCTCATCACTCAACCATACATACGCATGATCGCGGTTCGAGCAAGACTTTGGCTCATAAACGTGGCGTTGGATTACGTACCCGAGTACAGACGATACCAGCCAGCCATGGTCGTATTTGTTAGTTGCCTCCCAGGTACGCCTCGTACGCATGTAGTAATAGTACGGATGGCGGCTCCCAAACGCCACGACTTCAAACTATTGACACTGACTAGGTGGTTTTGGGCAACTCGGGCTTTTTGTACATTTGTTAGTGCTGGCCATGGTCTGTGGCATCTTTAAAGTTTCAAGCCCTTCACACCAGTTCCAGCGACCTCCGGCCATTGGTCACGAGCTCAGCTTTTACTCCGTCCAAGCCGAATACAGCAAGGCCATTATCCCAATCAGATCCTCCAGGTTTTGGATGGATGTTGGTCATGTAACCTCGTACGCAGAGATGACTCAGCCCCAACGACGGCAACGTCTGCAAGTCTTGTACGGCGAAACTTACGGAACGAAGAAGCAAGTAGAAACCTATACGGTAAAACGTGGCGCCTACAAATTGCACCTTGACTGAGGGTCGGTATTGGTTAATTTTCCTGATTAGCCGCGGCTTTTTCAATAAGTGATATTTCATCTAAAAAAAAGTGGCTGACTTTGATTGAACCTGAAGGAACGCGTGTAGAGCAAGATGCCGGCTCCTTCGGGGTCAAGCAGAGGTTTAGGAATAGAAAGCCCAAATGCCACTACAGCTCAAGGAGCTCGGTCCAAGGGCTCGAGATTCTAGGCCTTCGTCCAGGAACTGCCGACCTCACAACAAGTGAGGCTCAATTCGTCCTCACCCCATATATCGCTGGCTAGTGATGGAAAGCCAAAAAGCCGCCAACACAATGTACAGAGTACAACATACTTCCTCGAGCGTGGGGGGCTTTGGTCATGACAAACCGAACGCGCGCGAGGGCGCTCGGTACGTGCTCCTCGACCTCCGACTGGAGCGCATCGTCGAGGACCGCAGCCACGAGAACCGTGTCGGGCCGTTCATGGGATCCGGCTCGAGCTCTTTTGCAGAAGCCGCTCCAGTGGTGATGGCGTGTGCCTGCTCAAGGACAATGGGCGCGTGCTGCTCTGTCGGGTTCCTAGCACGATGTCGGCTCAGCGATGGAGAGAGAACGAACGAGTCGTGAGTGCGGCGCGGCACATCCAGTCGGCGATGTTGAATCAATACGAGCATCTAAGCCCCTCACGGCGACCGAGGCCACCAGCTCATGCGCGAGAGAGCAGCTTAGCAGGACGACTTTTCGAAATGACTATAAATATGCCGTCTTCTCACGACATGGTGAAAGCGCCTCTCCAGAAGCTCAACTGCAACAGACAGCCAGTCTCCTCCCTCTCTGTGAAAGAACAATCCTGAAGTCGTTGACCTCTTCGCCGCATCATGCATTCCAAACCCACCTCGGAGAGAGTCCGTATGCTGGCTCTCGGCCTCCTCGCCGGCTCTGCTGGCCTGGTCAGCGCCGGTCCCTGCGACATCTACCAGTCGGGCGGCACGCCCTGCGTCGCGGCGCACAGCACCACCCGCGCCATGTACTCTGCCTTTGACCAGGCGCTGTACGAGGTCGTGCGCGACTCTGACGGCCAGACCACCCAGGTCAGGCCCCGCTCCCCCGGCGGCGTCGCCAACGCCGCCACCGCGGACGCGTTCTGCGCGGGGACGACCTGTCTCATCAAGACCATATACGACCAGTCCGGCAACGGCAACCACCTCACGCAGGCGCCTCCGGGAGGTGCCAGCTCGGGGCCCAACCTCAACGGCAGCGACTGGCTGGCGGCCGCCTCGGGCGCGCCCGTCGCGCTCAACGGCCAGGCGGCCTACGGCGTCTTCGTCTCGCCGGCCACGGGCTACCGCAAGCTGTTCGGCAACCGGGTCCCGACGGGCGACGCCGCCGAGGGCATGTACGCCGTGTTCGACGGCACCCACTACAACGGCGGGTGCTGCTTCGACTACGGCAACGCCGAGACCAACTCCCTCGACAACGGCGAGGGCCACATGGAGGCCCTCTACTGGGGCACCAGGGACGTGGCCGACGGCCGCCCGCGCCTCATGGCCGACATCGAGAGAGGCCTCTACATCAACAACGGGCGCGGCGACCGGCCCCCCCTGTCCGTCAGCGGGCGCTTCATCACCACCACCCTCAAGGGCGGGCCCAACGTCTGGGGCCTCCGCATCGGCAACGCCAACTCGGGCTCCCTGCAGACCCTCTTCACCGGCGAGCGTCCCGCCGGCTACAACCCGATGAAGAAGGAGGGCGGCATCATCCTCGGCATCGGCGGCGACAACAGCAACAGCGCCCAGGGCACCTTTTACGAGGGCGCCATCACCGCCGGCTACCCCACCGACAGCACCGAGAACCTCGTGCAGGCCAACGTCGTCGCCGCCGGCTACGCCACCCGCCCCCTCACCAGCGGCCCGACCCTCGCCGTCGGCTCCACCATCTCGCTGCGCGTCACCAGCCCCTGCTGCACGGGGAGCTCCGTCACTCGCGTCGCCGGCGGCGGCGCCGGCGTGCACATCGAGAACGTGCAGGGCTCCAGCCCCGCGGAGCTCAAGGCGCGCGCCAACTGGACCGTCCGCGCCGGCCTGGCCAAGCCCGAGTGCGTCTCGTTCGAGTCCGCCGGCGGCTTCGTCCGCCACGCCAACAACGCCCTCGTCGTCAACCAGAACGACGGGAGCAAGCTCTTCGCCGAGGACGCCACGTTCTGCCCCCAGTCGGGCCTGGCGGGGCGCGGCACCTCAATCCGCTCGTGGAGCCAGCCGACGCGGTTCTGGCGCCATTTCGACGGCAACCTGTACATTGCCGGCAACGGCGGCCCCTGGAACTACGACAACAAGGCGTCGTACAATGCCGATGTGACATACGAGATCGGCGCGGCATGGTGATGACATGAGGCTGGTATATGAGAGGGGAGGGAAGAATGAGCGTAGCAGTTTGGATGAAGGAAAAAGGCTCGGTGTATTTGGTTTAGTACATTACTTATATAAAGTGAAGCTACTTATACTCTATGGCCGATGTGTTCCGTATTGACGATCAGCTTTAAATGAAATAGCAATTGAACATATTTCCTTTGGAATGATAAGGGCTCATATTCACCACTGCGTCGACTGGTACTGGGCTTTGGAGCCAAGAAGCGGGAGAAAGGCGATAAGTGAGAGCTACCACCTCCATAACTCAGGACGGTGCGATAGGGTAGAGGGAAGCAGCACCATCGCTAGGGGATGTTTAACAAGATTGGGCTGCGCGTATACCCATGTCATGGATCCGGCTTCTCGAAGCCAGGACTAGCTGCCATGCCGACGTCAGGGCAATACCATGGCCCTTTGGGACGCGGCAGCTTTGTACCAGAAGTCATTTTACGGATGAAGCTGGGTTCGCCGTTGTTCCCGAGACACGCTGACCAGATTGCACAACCTCGAACGAGCAAGAAGCGAAACAACATTAGCAAAAGAGGACGTATCCCGCTTTTGTCTAGGCATTCACTAAAGAGTCCCGACGAGCCACGGTTTAAGAATTCATTGTGGAGGAGACTATGAGAAAAAATAAAAGTAAAAATTGGCCACAACGTAGCTAGTGACGACGGCGGCGATTTCTTCTCGGACGCCGCTTCGGTGCCCTTTGCCAGCATGTACGGTGTGGCTGCCACTCGTAGCTGATGCGGTGGCGAGACGGCCCTCCTCTCTGCTTGTCGTTTCGCACTCGCGATGTCTGATGGAAGTATTTTTTCCTCAACCACAGAGCGTCGAACGGAAGTCAAGCCCATGGTGCTATTCGGCCTTTGGCTACAAGTAGGTGCAGCACTTGCAAACTCGGGCCACATTCAGCGCACGCTACGATGATGACGGTTCTTTTTGTTTTGTCATGGCAGCCGGCACCGGCTATCTGACTCCTCCTGAATCATCAAATTTTCACTTTGCCGGGACATTTATAATCTATGGGACGATGGCCGCCTATCCAAAGCAGGTCAAGTACGTAGATGTCTACTGCATCGCAATAGCGATACTTACCGCTTTGCATTAGCGATACCCGCCGCTTTACAATAGTGATATTTGCTATAAGCTTTTTTAGGAGAAAAAAAAGAGAGAGCCAAAGCATGTATCTTTCTATCGCTATCGCTATCGCTATTGCTGTTGCTGTTGCTGTCGTTGTTGCTGTTGCTATTACTATTACTATTTAGTAGTCTGGGCGGTGATCAAGTGTATTCGACACTATGACTTGCCTGTGCGTATAATTGACGCAAGCGTGAGTTTAGTGCAGACGTCTACAGAATGCTTTACATTTCCGATGACACAGCATCTGCAATATATTCGACTTAAAAAAAGTAGTTCTTGAAGTTTTCCCGGTTTTTCGTCCAACGTCGCGGATGGCACTGAGAGTGTGATTAGGGCGGAGGTGCAATGCAAGTGGCGATAACAGGGTGCTATGTATGTTGGGAAGCTGGGGGACGGTGAGGCATAGTGGAACGAAGACAATAAAGTTTGCATTTTAGCCATCAGTTAATTGACTACTAGTTAGTGGACTACAAAGCTCGTCGCCACTGGCCTGTATTTATAGAACCGCTCGATTGCTATGTGTCCTACCATGGCCCCCTTAACGAATATTCGACTATTCTTAACAGGACTTGCTACTATATGCTAGTTATTTACGCTTATAATGCTTATTTCTTGCGACAATCCCACGGCCGGCTTCTCTTCCGACAAGAGCCAGAGAGCCGGGACTCGTCAAGACAAATCGTTGTCCACCGTCTCAAAGTATACGCGAAGTGTCATGGCAGCAGTACGGAGAGTTATTTATACGACATGGTGAAGTCCCGGGTAAGCAACAGGAAGAGATGGCTTTTTCATGTGGACGAATAGCAAAAGTAGCAAACGCCAATCTGATTGGCTGTGATGACAGGACATTGTTGACATTCCCC
>JAFEME010000286.1:0-37694 GCA_018831755.1 Niveomyces coronatus | reverse complement strand
ACATCAAGAGCGGCTTCTATAAGCATGTAACTGCTCTAAATGGTCAGAACCACACTTTTTATAACAGCGCCACATTTCAGGGCTGGTCTAGCACTGAACTATGGGAGTTCACCGAGGAATATTTACTACCTCTGATTCTTAGATCGCTTAATTAAGACGACTCTCGAAACGCCTACAATTCGTATAGCAATAGTCTAGTGTATTATAGGGCTAGGCAGAAGTCGATATAGTTCAATCAATAGAACAGTCAGTAGGCTTCGTAGTCGTTCTCGTGACTTGTGCGCTGTCATGTCTGACGAGGTCTCTGCACTCTTTGCTAATGGCCCTGAATTTTCCATCAAAGCCCGGGATTGAGTGCGGCGATGAATTGGACCACGGTGCTGGTATATAACCAACATTGTACCTTTTGAAAATGTCATAGTGATGGTCACGGGTCAAATACCCTTGGAAAAATTGTGGTTTGTTGAACACTGCTTTCTTGTCCCGACATCGCGGATCTGGGCACTGCATTGTTAGTCGACCAGAGCCCCAATTAGTGTTTAAGTATTGACTACCTTCACTGCCTGGTCTGTTGGAGTTAATGGGCGGCGCCAGCTTAGACGGGCTTCCCATTACCTGCTTGTATTTGGCCATGATCGCTAGAATGCGATCTTCGTCGTCGCTATAGGGACTTGTTGTGGTGCCTCCTGTAGTATGTGACGATGAATGGGATCGGTACGAAATATCAGACTCGATATCCTAGAAATCATCGTCATCTGCCGGCATGTCTAAGGTACTATTGATGGAATCTTTAACACTCGCTCGTAAAGAAACCAAAAGCGAAGAGCCTGTCGATGGACTGTATTTTTCGGACGAATTGTCCTTAGAGTACGCGTTAGAGAAGCCCATTTTGATCGGTAGCACTTTGATGTGACGGAGAAATTTATAAAGGAAGATAGGAGGACCTTGCTATCTACTTATACTCGCATGCAGTGGCTTAATGTCCGCCGCTCCTGCCTTAGGTTATGCGCTGTCCTTTAATGTCATGACTATTGGTAGCATAAGCGGTGTGCAGCCGGTACTATAGCTCTATTAAATCATAAATCTAGAGTTTAAAGGCTCTACGTATAATAAAGAACTACTAGCTGCATAGAAAAGAGGGTCGTCTATCACGTAGTCCGATAACTGCCGAAAACTCGCTGTCTATATGTACTTTGCATCTATAGCTAACATAAGAACGCATAGCGTTAGGATGTGTTTAGCGCTCTCTACTCGGTCGTAGGTTAGCAGACCTTTATTAGCAACACTTAATAGAACATAGCCGGCGCAAATCGTATTTAATATAATCGAGCTTCCTTAATAGCTAATCGATGATATCTACTATCTCGCGCTATATAGCATAGGCGACTAAGCATTGTAATGTGATAATTAGTTAAGGTTAGCTTAGACACGTGTCACTTAGAACATGCCTAAGTAGAGGCAGTGCAGGATAGAACATATTATTCCGCCGGATATACTATAGCTAGGCCTTAAGGAGCTAACATAGTAATATATCGTTTATTATATTATTATATTTATTATAGGGGTTAGTTTTACTAGCGATAAAGTAAAGGATAAGGTAGTTCTTTATCTTAGTTGCTTTTTATAAAGCTTAATAGTATATAATTAGCAATAAAAATTTAGTAGAAGTCTTAATTATTAGTTAAACGACGCTTAAGATAAAAGCAACGTTAGTAAGCGTAGACACGGTCTTGTTAATCGCATAATTTATAGAGGGGAACATAGGGGCATCGCCATTGTGGGAACAGCTGACAGTGTTGGAAGAGGGGTGAAAGGATGCTGCAGGCAGGCAAGGGGCGCAATGCAGCTAAGAGAAAAGAAAAGTGAGAAGGCATAAAAGTGCCGGGCCGCAGACCTAGCGGTGGGTGGTTGCTGGTCTTATAGAAATCCGTAAAGTGGCAGGTCCAAAAGTGGGTACAAATGTCAGAAAGAGAAGGCGGTGGCGCGGGGCAGCCAATTTGCAAGCAACAACTTTACAGGTGGCCACAATGTGAAACACTGCCGCGTTATGGCGTCATGCAAGGAAAACAGGCGGTAGTAGAATGCGCTCGAATGCGAGACATAAGAATGACCTGTAAGAAGCCAAAAGAAGAGAAAAAGCAAAAAAGGAACGATAGCATACATACATGTACCAAAATTGGCAGAATACGAAAAAGTCACAGGTGAGGCCAATAGCAGGCCGCGAAAAAGCAGTGATACCACATGAGTGCCATAACTAGATTAATAAACATAGCAATTATCTCAGTATGAAGCCTTCTTAAATTAGCGCAGTTGCTTTACAGTACACGACAGCTCTTGACGAATGTGCTTGTCATTTCTTTTTGCACGTTCCACCATCCTGAGCCATTAGATATTGCTGACATGCTGCTAGTCCGGAATGATCGCATGACTCGGAGGCTCACGGGTTCCACCTTATATGATTGAGGGATTTGTACGCAAATATATACCGATAAATCAGCTGATGTGTTAGGTGGTGACGGACAATGCTTCGCAAGTTGTGAGGAACGACCGCTGTTACGCTACACAGAAAAGTCAGGCCTTCGGTCGTGAGTCATCCAAGGTGTTTGTCTTGAACATATGAGCTAAGTCAGAACATGCAATTGAAATGGAAGACAAAAAAATTTCTGTGTCTGTTCGCCGTATGTCTTTGGCTTTGTCCTGTCGGCGCGCTCTTCCCACTTTGTGCTGGGCTTCGCATTCGTGACTTTATATTCGCGTTATGTATGATTACGTCACTTCCGCTTGTCGCTGGCTAGGTTACACCCGTTGCCGAAAGAGCTCTGAGAAACGATGTTTTATTTTTTTCTAGATGTGCTGGCTCATTAGCTAGAAAAGGGCTAGTTAAGATACCAAGCTAATTAAAGTCGTAGTGATAATGGGTCCTCGCCGCGGCAACAACAACAAACACGGCATTAGAGACCACGATAGTTGTAGCGCCAGCACTTCATAGCTGCTATAGGGCGACGGCTCCTCGAGTCTCACAGGACACAAATATAGGTAGCGCCCACCAATTTTACGGCCTATCGATCAGTTCCAATATACCGCCTGGAGCTCGCTAGAAGCCTGGTAGATGGGCCTATTCATAATGAAATCATGATTAGAATGGGGCTGTCTCAGCTCTCTGCACTGTGACTCATACTATGGCGCACTCGACACTCCTCGACGAATTCCCGGATCTTCTTCGAATTTCTGCCAAAGCACGGTATTGAACAGCCCTCTTCTACCGTGTCCGACCGTGGGCCAAGTGTCCTCAGCACTCACTATATAGCTTAAGGTCTCTGCAATTTGGGGGATTCTCTAATACAATTTTTTTTGTACGAAGCATAGTTATCCTTAGCCGTCGTTGATAGAAACGTAAGAAGTCAAATTTTCGTCGATAACAACCGTCTACCGAAGCATTACAATATATGCGTATAGACGTTCTATTCAAACCGACATACACCTTTACCAGTAAAAAGCGATGCATGCGGCGTAAGACATGTCCCATCTGACTTACGCCTGGCTAACAAAAGTCTAGTTTGGCGGCATCCGAGCCGTTTACGTTCATCATAGGCGAAAAGGGCCGTGAGTTCACGATACATTCAGCTATTGTCGCAAACCAATCGAATGCCTCAACAAATTGGTAAACGGACAATTTTTGGAGGGAACCACAAAAGAGGTACAGTGGACTCAGGTGGATGAGCTCACATTTATGTGCTTTTGGCGGTATGTATATACAGGGGATTATACTATTCAGAATGCAGATGTTCCACTGGAGGGCAGCGCTTGGAGAAACATGGAGACCCCTACCAGGGATCTTAACATGGAATCCGCGGAAACCTTTGCCGCACTCGCGGCTGAACCTCCATCGGTTGCGAATATGGAGCTGGAGCCGGCAGCTTCCATTGAAGATGATTGGAGTTTGTCTGCAAAATCAAAAAAGAAAAAGAGCAGAGCTGCTGGACAACCGACGAAGCAGGACCGCCTATGGTGTAAGTTCATCTTACTCAGAAAACAGGGCAATGCTCCAAATACGATCGAAGAAAAAGGAAATCAAAGAGCGCATCTACTATTCCATGCGAAGGTGTACAGTTTTGCTGATTGCTATGGGATCGTCCCACTTGCAGTGCTGTCCTACAATAAAATCCATGAATCCTTGATTCATATGAAGCACGCATGGACGTTGACGGAGTTTGTAGCACTGGCGCTATATTGTTACGAATCACTCGTTCCAGATGACTTGAAAGATTTGGTCGTCGCCTTTACCGCGTGTAAGATTGAAAGACTATGGGACACAGAGCAGTTTCAGGATTTGTTGGTAGCACATGGTGAACTGTCAAAGAATGTGATCGGCTCCCTGCGAAGCCGGCTGGAATAGACGGACGAAACAGAGAGATGGATTTTAGGCGAACCAATGTGAACAGCTGTAGGAGAATGTAAGTGAGTTACGAAACAAAATACAGCCATTGCAAACTTTTTTCAAGTTGCTGGACTATCAACTTGTGATGTTGAAGGCGCGCATGCATGCATGTATTCGATCGGCCAGTGGTCAGATTTGGGGTTCAACGTTGGCATGATAAGTGCATGACTGCCTAGTATTCGTCTAATTCTGGCTTCATTCTGGCCGAAGTCTTTCAGGAGCCGAGGGACGAATTCAATCGTTTCACAGGTCAAGCGGAGACGTTTGGAAGAAGAACCCATGTTTACTCGAGGCATCGTCGAGCGTCGAACCCATATTTATGGGATACACCGAGCTTGCGCTCGTGGCGACATCTTCAAGAGCGTAAGATTGCAGCATTCCGCTCGTATTGGGTTATGTATACATTGATGTGGAGCTTTTGATAATTGGCGCTTTTGATCACTGTGATGATATTTTCTGGCACCCATTACGCGTGCCCTCTGAGTCTCAGTAGGGCTGGAAATAGGAATGGGGTCGCATGGTACCGTGCGGTCTCGCCGTATGTATTGGGTAGAGAACCGTTGCCTGACGCTGTGATTCACATACCTCCAGTACGAATTTCATCATTCCTGCAGCGGTAGTAGACAGTTTTCCAACCGCTGCCAATTCTCGCCACGAAGATGCCTTCTGTGCCTAATACAAGATGGCTCTTAAACACCGTAAGGGACCCCGATTATTGAAGGCTCAGTAGCTCATTTATCAGCATATAAGAGCCTAGAAATTCCTGAAAACACCCCCTTTGAGCTCAACCCATCGTCCGATAAGGGTTGGGGTGCCTTTGCAACGCAGCAGATTAAGAAAGGGTCGATGATACTCGCCGAACGACCGCTCTTCATCATCCGAAAACACCCTGAGAAGTTCACCTTGATTGACATTAGCATCGCAGTGAAAGCGCTGATCGCCGCCGAAAAGAAGGTACTTGAGATCTTCCCTCAAGGTGCAGCACTCCGTCCGTTCACTGTCGAACCCGCCCTTGCCGAGAACTCATTCAGCATCGACGACAACACCTCGCCCGCGCGTGGGTTCTTCGTGCTCAACTCCAATTTAGACCACTCGTGTCTTCCAAACTCCAAAATTCCGGTTAAAATATACAGAGAGCCTGTGTGTAGCTGTCCTGAGTTCCATTTTTAGGCGGTGGCCGCACATGTTTGTGGACGCGCCGAGCACCCCCTTGCTGCTACCCCCATGTTTTGCCCGAAAATACCTGTGCTTGTCACCTGTACCTGACAAGCACATCTCAAGCGCCCGCAAAAGGCGCCAGTCAGAAAGCAGACAACGCCTCAAAAACAAATATATAAAGTTGGCCCAGATAGCCCTTAGTGACACAATCAGTAGAAAATTTATTCACCACTAAAACGGATATCTAATTCTCGTTCTCGGAGGCTGCCACGTGCTTAACCAACGCTCTTGAACACATAACGTCGACATTCGGCTAGCACAGATAGAAAGTTACCAGCAGCGGCTCCGGGAGGCTGACCGCCCGAAAAACGCCATTCCTGCAGACACGTTGCGTCAAGTCTGGAAGCGAGGAAACAACTGTCGGCCGCTCCCACTGAATCATTCCGCGTGTTTCAAAATCAGCAATGTTCGTTTGAAACGACGATGGAAGGCATTCTGTGCCAAAATGGAGATCGGGCATTGGAAGGCTGCCCTTAAGAACATATCATACGAGGAGAAGGGGCTTGGTGAAGCCTTTTTTCGTCATCTGAATCACGACGAAAATGGGCGAGGCGAACTGGTCTATAAAAAACCGCAAGACAGCAAGCAGCTCTAGAGGAATACGATGGTGAATCGGATGCATATACAGATACTGAGCCTGACCCTCTCACCTTTGGGCCTCGCCCAGTCAGGGCGTGCTTTGTTTGTGGCAAGCCCGACGAGTGAGAACGCAACCCTGAAGTGCAGGTTCTTTGCCGGAAAGACATCAATTTCACTTTTATTCGCGCCTCATCAGGAAATCGTGGTCGGGACCGCTTGGTGATGATTATTCTCCTCCAGTGGCGTAAAGGTTTCAACAAAAAAGTAGTGCCCACTTAGTATCCGATTATCGAGTAAGACATACCTACTTTTTGTCCAGTGACATAAATTCTTGCCAAAGCCATCGCTGAGGGGGTCATCGCCACGGAAGGCTATGAGAAAGGGCCAGAGCCCTTTTTTAACACAAAGCTCGGCGTCAAAACCACGTCCATCCAATGCAAGCGAGAATGGATGAAAGAGAATTCGTTATGGAACGATACCATGCTCTGGTCGAGAGACATCTCCGAGATCATTTTGTTTTTTGCCTAGCGTCCCGCTTCGACGGCGGGGGCCAGCGAAACCACTACGACCCGAGCTTGGCTTTCGCGTCGAGCGCATGAAGCGGGTTAAATAGAATACGGATTGCACTGTAATGGCTATTTTTGCAATCTTCAGCCAATTGCCTAAACTGGATTCGAAGCCCCGGCACGGTCTGATTAAAATCTCCGCGCCCTCTCCGTTACCAGCGTCGGGTAAAGCGGATGTCTCCGTAGCATGCAACATGCTCGACGCATGAGATATGCCAATATTCTCAACTTGGGAGCGAAACCGAAGAGGCGTACGGAGTGAAGCATCACATAGAGACGTACTACTAAAGAGCATGAGTGGGGAACGCGAGTTACCGGTCGCTGAATCTCTTTGGATGGGGCTGGTAGGCTCAAAGCCCAGAGTATAGCTCTGGCCCTCTGACCTATACGGCACAACCAGCTCCCACTCAACTATAAGAAAACGACTAGCCAGTTTGCCATTGTACTGGATTTCGCTAGAAGAGCTTTGATCTGGACTCCGATAGGACAGAATGTCACGGTTCATGGGATGATGCAACGCTCGGAACGAGAATTTCCAAAGCGAAGACCGCCGTTTTGACCTCGCATACTAGCCCAGAGTGCTTCGAGCTGGAGATGCCGCACAATTTCAATGTTGACATGTTGTTGGCCGTTTGCTAGCAGGGCGACGTCGCGCAGTTGACGCTGCTATGGGAGACGGCCGCGAAACTCGATAGGCCGTAGGGGCTGCCGGTGGCGGAGGGCATTGCCGAGGGTCTTGACGAGAAGTCAGTATCCGTTTCTGTGGAGGCGTGGCTGTGGCTGATGATACATGTGCTGGCCACCTTGCGCGATGGTGACTAGCCTTTGCGGACGTGGTCGTTCTGTGTTGTGCATCTCGACGGCGAGCAAGACATGCTGTTGGTGTACTGGTTCAGTGTCCCTTCAATGGCGCCGCTGTCTGTCGAGCATTGGCCGCCTCGCTTGCCTCGGCGGGAGCATCGCGCCTAGCTGCGATTGTAGACGCATGCGTGGGCGCTCGAGATACAACGGTCGCAGCCATTCTTCTCTCCGCGGAATTTGAGCTGTAAGCAAGCAAAAAGGAAGTAGTCACCTGTAGATGAGAGTAGAGCGTCGCGGAGCAAACGGACGTAAAGAAATCGTGTTGTGCTGACAACTGTCAGGACCAAGACGGCTGGCTGGCTGGCAGGCAGATTTGCTAAGAGAGATGCCATCTCTCCCCTCTCACCAAATCTACAATAAACACGTTCTATGTAAAACCTGTGGAAGCTCATCTTTTTCTCGCGACAAATGTTAGACGCCTGATGGTTCGATCTAGCAGAAATCGGATCATATGCCAGGCGAATGTTTTGTACCTCGACAGTGCCGCGGCCATGTCTCCAAGTCGCAAACATTTTGTATGGGCTTCATTGTCTCTGGAGTCTGTGGGCAATGACTGTATTCATATAGAAGAAGAAATGGACTGAGAAAAAAAAGATCTGACAGGTGTCAGTAAGGGGGCGCCGGAATGTTATTCGACTCCAGGAACTTCCCACGTCTTGCCCAAAGAGGAGAGTGGCGCAAGCCTTGCTAGAAATGATTGAATCCAGCTTGGCCCCGCCAGCGGAGCGGAGATTACAAGGATATACATGCACAAAAATCTCCGCTGTTTTTTTCACCCCGGACCAGGAGAAGAGTGGAGACAAACGATACCCGTAGCTGATCATGCCTCGTAAGTCAAATCGGGAGACGAGTCGTCGTCGCAACTTTAATGTGGCGCAGCAGGCTGTAAGGTATATCAGGTATCTGAAGATATAACTGAATGAGCTTCGAGGAGCCAGAATTTTCATTTACAACTGGTGATCCTCGATAGGAAAGGATTCCATAGTAAATACGCAGGTCCACTAATTTGACGGAGGCGTTCGCTCTTGTGCAACGCTGCACTCGAGAGCACTTAGTGTCTGTTTCGTCGATGGAGCCAGGCAACCATGAACGGCGTGGGATGGATCGTGTTGGCCTCTGCCATTGTCCGAGGAATCTCTTGGCTAGGTATCTAAGCGAAGTGCTGCCTCTCGAGGCATATGCCTCGAAGCTGATTTGTAGACAAACCACAATTCCCTCTTTCAATTCAATGGCCTTCGGTACATCCAAGACCGTTGATCAACGAGGCGCATACGATACAACCGGCATTCGAAAGCCTCCGCGGCGATCCAAGCCCCGTCAATATGATGGGTCCTGATCCATTGTTGATCTTATCGTTGCTGAAAGACTTATTGAAAGGTACGGAGTCGCCTGCTTATCTATAGAACATGGATAAAACAGGCTCTTGAGTCGGTGATGTAAGTATCACTGCAGTTGTGACTTTGGAAAAGAAACACTACTAATGTTGGTGTGCCTATCAACTAAGAACTTGGAACACTTTTTGGGGCTGTATCGGACTATAATGTATCTTAAGTTTCTACTGCGACGATGACAACTAATTTGCCGATTTCGGATACTTTAACGCTGTATCACGTTATCTCATAACGAACCCAATGAAACTAGCCTGCAATGTCTTATGTCGCAACATCATTCAACGGCGATTTGCGTACTCTTTTTGTCCTTCTAGTCATTCTAAGTAATGTCGCCGAGCGCTTGCTGAAATTCTCGGCAGTGGCAGCATGTGTTCGAAAGGCCGACTACTACATGGGTTCTAATGATTAGGTCCGCGGGTCTCATACCTTGATGTGCTCGACATGCCAACGCTGGACAAATGTGACGCATGACGTAGTGCCATATGTCAATTCAATAATTGTTCTAGGCCTTCATAGCGTTGCCCTTGTGGTTGAGCTGTCTTTCTAGCCTCCGTGGTCAGATTTGTATTCTCTTTATGTTGCCGCTGATGATGTCGCTTGAGCAAGTCTTTGCGATAAAACACCTTCTTACATCCAGTAGCACTGCAAGCTAGGTCAGGTTCTCTGTGAATCAATTGATGCCGCCTTAGGTGCTCGGCGCGGCTAAATGTCTTGGATGGATGACATATCTTGCATGTATGTACAGGGACACCCTTTTTAGCTCGGCTCACTCGACCGGTGACAGGAGTCAGCTTAACACCCGAATCGCTTAGAGTATTAATGGACGCGACAGGTAGAGCATTATGCGTTGATTTGAAAGACTGATGCGCATTAGAATAGGCAGGGAGTTCTCTGTCTTCCTTATCTCGAAATCCGGAAGACGGAGGTAGACGGTCGGGGAGATAGCAAGGAGTCGAAGATTCCGGCATGTGTGGGTATGTGTTGCATGGGAGAACAGTAGGCGAGTAGTTGGTGAGCAGTAGTTTACCCAGAGGCAAAGCCGAAAAAGAAGAGTAGTATGAAGTAGCAAGAGTCGACGAAGATGTGACAGAGTTCTCAGCTGCACCGGCCGGAGTCTGCCGGGGCTGAGACTTATCATTGACTTCCATGATATCTGCGGCTGGACATTGGAAAATGTTGCGGAATGGCTGAAGGAGATGGCGAGTCTCGGGCTGAAAGTCTTCGGTAAATAGGTGCCTAGAGTGATCTCGACTCAATACAGGTCAGTGTCCGGAGCTGACTGGACAAACAAGACGAAACAGGAGAATCCGATTGAGGAAGCAGGAGGCATTCAAGATCGAATCGTTGGTTGTTGACAAATGCGACTTGGTTGGCTTCGTCCGGCTGACTGGTTGGCTGTAACGTATGAGCCCAGATCAGAATCAATTTTGCGTAATGAAAAATCTGATCGTTCAGAAGGACAAACTTCGTCCCAAAAAAGCGCCAAATAAAGGTGTTAATAAGGAGACTCAATTGTGGAGAAAACTCGATCAGTGACTGAAAGAAAATCGATGAGAGCAATTTGCCTGCGATCGTTTAGCAGTGGGGCATGCTTGCTAGTAGCTTTTACCAACTTGTGCCTCTGTAAATTTCTAAAGGAATCAAATCATCCTAGTGTCAAAGGACCAGGGTAAGCAGCATACAGGGAGATTTCAAGCAGGGGACGAGTCTCTTTAAAGTATGAAAAGGAGCTAATTTTGACGCTCAATATGCTCAGAAGCCGCTGTGGGATGTAGAAAAGCTGGGTAAAACGTGCGTTCAACTGGTGAACAACCCTGCACCGTCTTTACGAGACCCCGTCCACGTCAATTTCCAGTTACTATGTTTGCCCCAGGATTCCTTACGGCATCAAAGTAAATCATGTTGGGCCGGTAATGACTGACTGTTTGCTTTGCGTCTAAAATGAGCTTTCCGCTTACAATTTGAATGATCGTCCAAGTCAGCGGTCATCATGGCGGCCTCGAGCTATAGTAGTCTAAATACTCTGGAAAGAGAGCAATGCGAACCAGTTAAGCTGGTTGAACACATAAAGGCAGACAATATTTGGTGGCAGATCGAGAGCCGATGCCACAATGCGTAGTTTGCGTGCCGAAAGGTGTGATGAGGATCGTACCAGAAGGCAACCAGAGGCCGCGGTTCGCAAGCTTTGCCATACAGCAAAGTCTAGGAAAAAAAAGCAAATACCGTAAGAAGAGGTTAGATGTCTTACACACGCGTCAATACAATCGTCGACAAACAAAATGTCCATGCCAAAAACAAAGCTCATCCTCCTTTTGTGTACCGCAGCAGTGGCTGCGGAAACTCTAACAAGCAGACTCGTATATCAGTGCGAGCATCTCGTATGACCTGCTGTAGCCGCAGGAGCGGCCTCGCCTCAGGCCAGAGACCCATTACCTCTTGGGCTTGTCTCGTATCACAACCAGTGGTCGGAAATAGAGATAGAACTTCCCTGGGCTGGTCGAGTTTGGGGTAAGCAGTTTTGTTCCATTGGTACTAACTGTCTTCTAGGCAACTGTAACAGCCACGGTCCTTCTTGCTGGAAGAGCAGCGGGTCTCCCGCGGCCTGACATCATGCAGGAGGGCACATGACTTTAATAGCGAGAATGTACGTAGTCGGGTGATCATGTAGCTCGAAAGATGACCTTTTGGCGCACCTCCTTTTTCTCAATCTTTCACTACTCGCAGAAAATGGCTTCGAACGACTTGACCAGGAGTAGAGAGATCATTTACTTGGAAGTCGATGGACACTTTGTATGTTGCAAAACAACCCGCAGGCAAGTAGAGATGATTTTCGGCCGCTGTCAGGCTTGTCATAGGCTCTACCGCGCTATAGCTGCCCTCGAGCCGTTAGAAGTGCGCCGCTTACACAGACCACTCGACACAGTACCGCCACCGCAACCACCATCAACCACCCTACCAGCACCACCATTTTGATGATACAATTTTCGGCGATGAATTTGGTACCATGGCCCCGACGACGACGACGGGGGCGGGGCCGGGGACGACAAACACAGCGACCAGCGACGGCGGGACGTTGTCGCCGATGAGCGCAAAGTCCTCCTCGGCCTCCAGCCCGCCCATGCTGCTTTCCTTCCCGCCCGAGCAGCACCGGATGAAGCGCCAGCAGGATCGCCTGCGCAGAGACTCGCGTCTCTCGGCGCGGATGCAGCGCCGCTACATCAACCATTCCTTTGCCGAGCCCGCCACGTCCCCCGGTGGCATGATGAGTCCAACGGACGGCATGGTCGGCAGTCTCGGCCTCGCCGTCTACAACCCGACGACGCACACCACGGTGCCTCTGATGACCGAGTCGCCGCATCTCATGCCCACCTCGTCCTTTATGCTGCCGCCGCCGACGTACAACAGCCCGACGACGCCGTCTGAACAGTCTCACGGTTACCAAATCTCTTACCAACATCATCTGTACGTTAAGCATAAGAGAGATTCACGACATTTTCTTTTTTCGCGGGGGGGGACAAGAACTGACCTTGTTGGACTTGGTGGTAGTCATCACAATAGCACAAGTCCGCAGGCATATAATATGCCGATGCATTATACGGGCGGTTACTTTGGGGCCGGCGACTTTAGGTATGTCTTCATCTATGTACCCTGTTTTATTTTTGCCATTGTTCTTGCTGACAACTCTATGCTAACACAACAAACAATAGCAGTGGAAGCAGAAACAACAGCAGACCTCTTCAAGTACCTGGCTCGTTACCTAGCGCCCACGACAACAGCATGATGTATCACATGCCCTCAAGTCCGACGGCCGGCTCCTTCTCGTCCTCGCAAGGCGCCCTCGCCCTCGCAGGTAGCGCCGGAGGTAGCGTCCCCGGCGGCGGCGCGGGCAGCGGCGGCATGATCGCGTCGAGCCGGCCCAAGCCCAGGTGTTGGGAACACGGATGCAACGGCCGGCAGTTCTCTACCTTTAGCAACCTGCGGCGTCACCAGCGGGAGAAGTCGGGCCAGGCGGCCAAGGTGACGTGTCCCAACTGCGGAGCCGAGTTCACGAGGACGACGGCGCGCAACGGGCATATGCTTCACGATAAGTGCAAGCGAAGGACACCATGGAGTGGCAGTGTCTAAAGTTCTGCCCCATGAGGTGGAGGAGGGCGGTCTGCTGGGGGAAAGAGACGAGTCATTAATGAAACTATGTTAATAGATATTACTTCTATTACATTTAAGAAAGAGCATTATAATGCATCTAATGCTGTGGCTTCATCGATGAAAACGTCCGTCTGCTTGCAACTAGAGCAATGAGCCTTTTAATATTGCGACTAAGCAGTAAAGATAAAGAACTAACATACTAGTAGTCAACACTACTAATGAACTAGGAACATAATCTTAAGCTTAAATCACTATAATTTATCCGCTATCTTTTTAAAAGTCGTATAAGTCACCTTATAGCTTAAAAACTATTCTTTATCCTAAAGCAAAAGGGACTATTTTTAATTCTCTAGTCTATAGTATTTTTATATTGTTTTTAATCTT
Source organism: Niveomyces coronatus (assembly GCA_018831755.1). Taxonomy (NCBI): domain Eukaryota; kingdom Fungi; phylum Ascomycota; class Sordariomycetes; order Hypocreales; family Cordycipitaceae; genus Niveomyces; species Niveomyces coronatus. The sequence goes on along the minus strand of JAFEME010000286.1, from coordinate 24,111 downwards.
TCTGTTTGTCTATATTTTGCGGTATAACTTAGGTTTTCGCGCTATATGCTAATCTTATAGTATAAAATCCTCTATATTGTCTTTCCTTACGTCCTAGACTTACTTAGATGCACCTTTAGAACGCATGAACTTAAAGAACTTAACTAATAGATGCCTTTTAAAGAGCTAGGTAGCTTTCCTCTCTTCTAGCTAAAGCCGTTAAACGACTATACCGCGAAAATAGTCCTAAAGAACAATGATTGCTGCGTAAAAGATTGCTTTATAGTCTATGGCTAGAATATATCTCGCCGTGGCCGCGACTAGTTGCTATAAATAGGTTATTCTATAGATATTAACAACGTTGTGGTTCTATCTAGAGTCTCTAAAACGTAATATGAACTTTCCTATTATTGCTATAATAAAATTAATTAACTTCTTACTATAGTGATAAGTGTTATTTCATTTTAATTAAATACGGCGATGTTAAACTTATTAACGCGGCGTGTGGTACCTGAATTATTCTTAGTGCGTGGTTATTAGGACGGCAGTTTAGGGAGTATAGCATTGCATACTTAGGGGATTACTGCGTTATCCTTATGACCAATACGATATATTTTAGCATCGGTTTCGGACAGGCCGCGTTCGACTTTTAGTGGCTAGTGGATTTACGTCCTGATTTAGTCGACACTAGGAAATTGCTGGCCGAGGAGTACTACATCCGAAAATTTAGAGACAATAGAGGACGCGCAAAATTCCAGATTCGATTCTAATAGTAATATAGAGAGCTTATTAGCTTTTACACTAGTCACACCTTAGTAATACCAACGCGAGCCTATTAGAGACGTGTTCTGCTATAAAAGACTAGGCGAAGGGAGCTTAGGAAAGGTAATAAGGGTAATTAATATTAGAACCGGGCAAGAATTAGCCATAAAAGAAGTAAAATGGCTAATTTTTTCTAAAGATTCTAATAAGACAGAACGCGATAAGGAAATAACCTATACTATCGCGTCCTTTCGCCTAGAGGTCGAGAAATATGCCTAGCTGAATAATGTAAGTGGAAGACTTTAATCGAATTAAGATAAAATTTTCACATAAGTAACTAACTAAGTACCTTTTCCTGTTAGAAACACATCGTCAAAATGCACCACCATCAAGGATGGACAGGCGCGAAACCTTGCTTGCTTGCGAGGGCATGGGCTGCTGCGTATGATGGGCATAATATGGGGAGTGGATGTCCGGGTGAGGCTTTGTCTGGTAGGGCGGCGGCGGCTGGTAGTGCAGAGACTGGTAAATATATTGCGACGGTGTATGGCCCTCGATGTTGCGATGCTGGTCATGCTGAAAAGCAGATGCTACCGAGGCGGGCGAGTTTGACTGAGGTGTGTCGTGCGACAGAGGCGAGTAAGGTGGCCGGGGCATTTGCTCTGCGGCCGTCATGTCGGTGGTATCTGTCGGTAGAAGAATGTGTCAGCCTGGTTCTGCCAATGGATTGGTTACTACGATAAGCGGAATCCAAAAGTAGAGGTCGTGGCACATAACGCAGGAGTGCTGAACAGACAGAGCTCTCCCATTGCAGAGCGAAGAAAAGCACGTACCCGCGGAAGTACATCCGCCCGTAGCACCAGGCGTGCTGTAGGGGCTGGGATGGTTGTAGTAACTCAGGCCGTCCTGTGAATTACCAGACTGTGAAGCTTGCTGACAGGCACAAGGCAGGGCTTGTGTCGGCGGATGATAATCCCCACTACGATGCCTGGACTGGTGTTGTTGGTGAGGCTGGCCGAGATGCTGTTGGTGAACTACACTGGAAGGTCAGGAATGACTCGCAGGTCGCTGCTATAACTACTGTGCCAAAGTGGCTCCTTGAGCGAGTCGGGTCTGGGCATTCGAGAGAGGCCATTCTCGCTATGGCGGAGCATCTTCATAAGGAGATCCACGACGGTCTCTTAGCACAAGTGCCCGAGATTGAATTTCTGCCAGACATTGTGAATTCTGATGCCGGTAGCTCAACCAAAGCCGGGCCTAGTGGACGTCGGCAGAATCGGACTTCCAGCGGCATCGAAGCAACGAAGCGCAAGGCATACGACCCCATCGACTCTAGCCGCCGGGGGCCTCCGTATTTAGATAATTATCGACGTGTAAGCCGTTCTCAGCATCATGATCACCAGCACCAGTATCATCGCGACGACGATATGCACGATGTTGCGGAAAGTCCGTCGAGCAAGCGTACCAGGATGGCTGCTTCTCAATACAGTGACCGTCTGACGACGACGCGGCTGCCTCCCTTGCTACTTCTTCACGACAGGGTATCACATCGAGACAGACAGCCTATTGCGTTTGTAGAGGCTGGGCTTGGTGAGCCTGCATCACTACCCATTCGTGGGACACTTCCGACACCTCGGGCTCAGGCTTGGGAGCACCTTCACGGGGTCGATCAGTGGCGAACAACTTTCCCTCCTCGTCTACACTATGCTGGGACCTCGCCTCCGACGAGCACAGTCCCTCCTGCTCACTGGAACAAGGCTCGTGAATCTATAGAGTCTGCCAGTCGTCACGCTACTTATGCTCCAGCAGCGGAGAGGTATGGCAGGGAAGTGGACACGGATTATGCAAACCGGCGTCTTCCACCAATAAATGCACAATTAGGAGCCGGCTTCCCCAGCAGCCACGATGGAATCCCATCAGGCTCAAGTGAGTACAGCGGTGGCGGCGACGGCAGCCATCGGTGGCGGCACGAGGCCGCCTACATAACTGTTGGTGGTGATCGGAGGGGTCCGCCGAGTCTGACTCGTCCCCTCAGTTCGGGCGATGCTGAGACCCGTTGGCCTGTTGACACTTGGGCACGACCCTCAGAGAACACGTCGCGATATTCATCCAGTGTCGACGGGATCACGAGGAAGCACGAAACTGACCAGCACCGGCGGCCTTCGGTACGTCAGCACTACAATGCCAAGGCTTCTGACAGGGAGCTGGGGAGGGACAACAGAGGAGTGCCGTCGTACTCGTTGCCGCATGAGTTTTATGAAGGTCGACCGTCGCTGCCTCGCCCAGCTGCCATGCAGGGAGAATATCCTACATACCATGCGCCACGCACTGTTCTGCCGCCGTTGTCAGCTTCCTTGACGGACGGACATGGGCGACGAATCCGAGACGGTCACGGCAGCCATGTCGACGGTAGCCGGCCTCGATAGCTACAGTGGAGACAGACTTGGAAGAGTATTCGAAACGATTTGTAGGTTTTGAAAGCTGTGAAATATGTACTTTGCGACGATCTAAACTGTGTATGGATTGCTATGGAAGCGGAATGTCGGTCCTGTTTCAAAGTTGTTGTTTTTTTTGTGATTGCAGAGCTCGGGAATTGGATAAAATGAACAGACACAGGTTACGATATTTCCAAGTCAATGTTTTCATTTACTTTTGCAAAAGCTGGTCTAGAAATATGAGTTCTACAACAAAGAGAACGACTTCTTGTTTTTCAAATTGTACTGTGGCATGATATCGATGGTGTGCTTGACAAGGCCATTAATCCCCACCCCCCCTCAGACTCAAGGCGCCTCCGTCAAGCCCTCGATACCGCGAAACATGACTGCACCGCCGTTCCATTCGGTCAGGCCCTCGGCGGTGTTGGACTCCATGACCTTGACGAAGCCGAACTTGCGGTAGAGCCCCTCGGTGCCCTTGCGTGCTTGGCCACGCTTCGTCGCATAGAGCCTCGCGTTGACGACACTCTGTACAGGCTGTACTGTAGGTCTTGCGTGTACGGGACTTGTGTGCATCCCGCCCTGCCTCTGAGAACACTCGTGCAGTTGTACCCATAGAGAGAACGGTAGAGATCGGTTAGGAGTCTCGGTGGGGACAGGACAGACGCTGATCGAAAGAGCTACGTCGCTGGCGCAAGCACCAGTAGTCAATTGGTCATTGCTCTGTCGGTCTCCCGAAGGACGTGCGCGTTTAGACGAACCTACTCGTCCCAATCAAGATGAATCCGTCCCGCAGTAACTTCCCCTTGTCCCCGACACGGCCCCTTACACTATTCATCATCACTCCGCACAAACAAAAACCTTGCCCGCAGCATTTCAGTTTCAGACGATAGATACCATGACAATCCCCCACTATAGCGATACTGAACAATTACACAACCAAATTCAATCTGATGTCAATAGCGACACCCGAGCACGGTTCAGAAGCGTTTTGGGTGGTAGGACCGTCAACCAGCTGAATAGAGATTCCAGAGAACAGAGTGACGAGTATCTCCAGGATAACTTGGCGAGGTCCATACCTATCCAAGTCAACGAGGCGGGTGACGATGACCGGCCGAGCATCGATGACGTACATCGACAAATTGAGGCAATCGGCAGGCTTGGATCGCATATAGAGCTTCGAAAACATATATGGCAGACTTACTGCGCCAGAAATATCTTTGTCATCCAGTCAAGCTTATTTGCCATCCTTCGTGTGTCGTCGACCGAGATCCCTGCCTGCTGCGGCTGCTTACTTGTCTAAGATCATCATCAATGTCGATCTCTATCGCCTTGACGAGAAAGAGGCAGCGCGCCACAACCTGCAGGCCCTGCATGCCACGGATAACCCAGGCAGCGTGGTCGCTCGATTGCGCGGAGGCGGCGCCATCGACGGAAGCGACCCAGACACCCAGGCGGTGATCAAAGACATCGCCCAGATCGTGTACGATCTTCACATCAAATTCGGGCTTGATTTCGACATTGAAAAGGTTCAGGGACGGGATGGCCAGAGAAAAAGTTTGATATCGTACTGGCTATCTCCGCCAGAAGAAATGAGACAACGTTTGTATGAAGGCAAGCATGGCATCAAAGACATGATGACGGTTCAGATTGATGGTTGGGTTTACAGAAGTTAGCTATAAGTCAAACCCATCAAATCTGCTCTTTTCTTCCGAATCAAATTTTGTCTGTGTTCGAAGGCTTGACTTACCCGCCGTCCTGGCAGGAGAGGACGCATCCCGGCCACGTGATACGGATAGATTGCTGTCAAAGACTGGAATCTCATTGCGCCGTCACCGTCATGCTACTTCCGTATGCTTGCAGGCAGCGTAGCCAGCGCAGTAAAGGTTCATTCCCTACTCTAACAAGTTACCGCAGGGGAAATCACAAGACGAATCACGTGCACTGTGCTGAGTACCGATTGACCGACGGACGATCAACGCTAGATGTAAACACATAAAATAGTTTATACAATTAAGTTTCAATAATTTGCTCATACTTTACACGCGATCTTGCTCTTTCACATTACAATCACAAGCGGCATTGCCGGTTGAGGTGAGTATCCAAGTGCCGTGTCGGGCGTGACATGATCGAAGAAAGAAGTGAGGACATTGCCAACCATCTTGAGAGGATTGAGTTCGTCTGAGAAAGAACTTTCATAATCTTCGTATTCTCTCAATTCTCCTGGCCTGCATAACAACTTTCAGCAACCAAGATCGACTCGCCTGTTAGTCCGCCGTCAAGCGTGCGTTTCCGTGTTATCTACTTAGTCACCAACTTGATCAATTATCGAACGGGTGCGACGCGTCTGGCCCTCACGGCGGTCGCGTCAAGCTATGTCGGCCTACTCACGAACCAGCATGCCACCATCATCCTAACGAAGCCAGACGAATTTTTCAAACATATGTCGCCCTAAAATCGGCTCAAATCAACACTGCAGCGACGGCATATTACGCATTTCAGGTTATGGCCAACGAAGCACTCATGGCGCATCACACGCGGCAATGCGAGTGACTTGCTTGGTGACGTATCGTACAGCCTCGGTGAAGGGTGAAGGATGAACTCCTCTCTTATGAACATTCAATCTAATAATCCGCAGCGCGCTGTTCATTCCTAGAGGGATAGATTTAACTGCAGATCTTGCTGAACGATTCGTGGGGACCGCCACATAGTACGCACTTGACCCTGGTCTCGGTGCATGCCCCGTGATGATGACCGCGCTAAGAACATTTGGCACACATTTGACGCTTGTTGCATCGTGCAGCTTTGTGGCCCTTGAGCTCTTGGTAGTTGTAGCATACAAACAGCGTAGAAACAGCGTCCCGCGACATCTAGGCTTGAGAGTTGCGACGACGACTCGTCTCTCGACTTGAGCCAGACCTTACAAGGCATGATCAGCTATGGATATTGTTGGTCTTCACTCTTCTCCTAGTCGGGCGAAAAAAATAAAACAGCGGAGATTTGTATGTATGTCCATGCTTGTAATTTCCGCTCCAGAAATTGTCAGGCAAGACCGAACTTTCAGGCGGGTTTGGCCACTTTCCCGCAGTGCGTGTACCCGGTAGTCAGACGCGTAACATATTGCCTCTGTAGCACATCATATAGACGTTTAAAGATCAACCAATTAGTCAATAACTCCGCAGCACTTCGATTGCGCAGGCTTTCTCCGTGATCTGACCATTCCTCGAGAGGGGAACAAAGGATGTAATCACTTGGCAAATGAAGGGTTAATGTGTCGAGAGCCGAAATCGGGTGCGGCAAAAAGCAAATGCCATGCTAAAAAAGAATGCAAAGTCGATAGCGCGGTCATTGTCGCAGGTCATGCACCGAGACCACGGTCAATGTTGGTGTCGAAGTCGGTCCACGTTCGACATGTGGAAGGTGGTAACCGCATCGTTGGTGCAAGGCAGAGGTGCGACCGCGTATGTAGCAAAGTGCATTTTGTCCCCATTTCTATGATATCTATCACGTTTTATGTAAGCGGCTCCATGCTATACTATTTCGATCGTACACCTATATAGAGACAGCAATCGCCGCGTGCATATGCCGCAACAGTTCCCGTGCTGTGAGAGCACAGCCAGGCCACCCTTTGGCCATACTGAAACGAAGACCGGCTGCGTCTCAGCTGCGAACGGCCACAGCCGTTAGCGTTGTACTGCACTGCGATCGTCATCCAGACCTGGACTACATGCCACTTCACCCCCGACCGGCTGGATGCCCGCCTACCATCTCCTGGACAGGCGTGCATAGAAACACCCAGAGCCGGCAGCTGGTTGTCATATATGAGGTGAAGAATGACCGACTGAAGGATTTGCGCTGCCTGGCGTCCATATCGTCGCCTAAAATCGCCCGGCTCATCGCAGTGTATCACCAGGCGAGCACCGTTTTCTCCGGCAGGAGTTCGTCGATCTTAGTGTACTAGAGCTTCCGCTATGGAATAAGCGTGAGGTAGCCGATGTTTTCGCTTAGGTAGGGAACTCTAGCTGCTTCTATGCGCCGCTAAGTCTTATACTTATAGGCTATATAAGGTCTATAGACGTTATCGTTACTTAGAATTAGATTTTAGGTGGACTATATTTAAGTGACTATAAATAGGGTCGTTAAGATTAGTAGGTCGAGCGTCTATAGCGCGCTAAGCAGGGCGGTTATGACTTATATACCTTACTAACTATACTAGATTAGCAGCTAATATAGTTAGTGTTAGACTAGGGCTATAAGCCGACATTAGATCCTTATTATAAATTTATAGGAATTCTATATCTAGTAGCGTTTCTTAACTAGGTAGTATATAGGCTAGGCGGCGTGCACTATAACTTATCTATTAATATATATAACTTTCTATATATACTTAGCTTAGGCTACCTAATAGTTATTAATGTTTATATATCTAATAAAAAACGTGTTATAATTTTCTAATTATAGTTAGTATCCCTTTCTTCTCTAGATAAACTTAATCTGCTCTACCGCCTAGTTTGCCCTATAATAGAAACTAGCCGCATAGCTAGTATAGCGGCTTACTTCTTAATTTTAGCTTACCACCTAAGTTATAGCGGTTATAAAACCTAATTTAGCAGCTTAAGTAATAAAAGTTCATAATATTTTATATAACCCCCCCTCCCCTAAGAGGATATAAATAAGAAACAAGCTATTATAAGCATCGCCTAATAAGAATAATCCTATAAAAGTCTAGGAAATATGTCTAATAGTGACTAAGCTTTATCACTAAAGGGTAGCCGGCAGAGTCTACTTACCCTAGTAAGAAAGTTCTAAATATATATAATAGATTAATCACCTATAGCGACTATACTACTTAATTATATGATTTTTAAATGTTTTATAGCGGCCGAGACTAGAGGCGTCGCATAGTTTATTAGGTTGACGTGTTGTTAGAAGCTTAGATGTGTCTTAAGCACCTACTTCTAATCCGGCCTTAAAAAAGAGCAAGTGCTTTAAAAAGTAGAAGCGTTAAATAGTCTTCTAGTCTCTAGCTAAGTAGACTTATATAATGCTAATAAGTTTAGTACGCCTAATAATAAGCTAGCCGATATAGTCTACTATCTCTATTACTAATAGAACGAAACTAACTATTTAAACTTAGTCGAGAGTTAGGATAGCATAGAAGACCATATACTAGCGCTTTATTATTTACTAGAGTATAGTCGATATAGTCGTCTATCCTAAGCTAGTAGATTAGTATACTATGCGAGATACTTCTATAGTAATGTTTAGCTAAGCGTGAATCTAGAACTTATATATTGCACGCACCTAAGGGGCGGACGTTACTTTTTTTATGTTTATCTATATTATAAAAGACAATATAAAGTGCAACTTATTATAGTCTTGACTAAACCTACTAAAGTTCTATTAATTATTAGGTATTCTCTACTTTATTTATAAATCATGGAGATACGCTATAGCTCTATACTATATCTATTCTATATATATAACTAACTACGTCTATCCTTAGTTAATAAGTTATAGTATAAACGGCGTCTCTATAATAAATACTAATCACTAGTCACTAATTACCGATCACTAATTATCTATACTAAGAACAATAACCTAATATATAATTCCTTAATAACTAGCGCTAGACTTCCCTTAAGTTCTCTAGGACAACTGTTTTTTTTACGTCTATTTCTCTAGCTCGACTTATATGCTATGGCTCCTATACCTCCTAAGGCCCTAACGCCTAGTCCTACGGCTCTAATACTATATAGGTAATGCGCGCTCGCTATATAGGCTACTTAAGATATCGTTAGTTAGATTGTTTAGTACTTTACGATTAACGTATATAAGGCTAGGTGATAAGGCAGGCTATAAGCTAAAGTTGCCTAAGGGCGGCGTATAGGCTAAGAACGGCGAGCGCTATAGAGAACACTCTGAAAACAATAGCTATGATTATTAAAGCGTTAATAGGCGTAATGTTTAACTATATTATAGCGACCTTTTTTAAGGTTAATAGAAATATAGGCATAGCTAATATTAGTAGTATAGGGATAAGTAAAGTAGATACTAGCATAATACTTCTATATTAGATTAAAGAGCATTATATATAATAAGAAGAAGTAGAATAAGACTAGATACTAAACATAGATAAGATAAAGGAACTAGATCTATAGTAGCGATAAGTCGGTGTAGGCTAGTACCTAACTAAAGTCTAGCATCTTAATAAGGAGCGGATGTAAGAATTTATATATTACCTTATTAATGCAGTTATTATAGAGGATAATAGACTAGCTAAGGGGAGCTATATACTTTAGGTTTACTATGCTTTTTAACGTCTAATTTAGCAGGCGCAGTCGAACGCTGTTTTAGATAATAAAGGCGTATTCGCTCTATTTAAGGTAGAGCGCGAAGCAACTAGTAAGGAGTCTAATAAGCCTTTTAATGCTAACATCCACTATATTACGATTCGGCGATATAGGCTATTCTAGACCGGTATCTAGACGTTTATGCTATAGGCTCGTCCGCTGTTTATAGTCACGCTAGTGATAGATTATAGGGGGGAAAAGTAGGTTTATAAAGGTTTTTAATAGGATAATAAAGGTATCCTTTTACTAAAACTTAAGCTTATCGAATTATATAGTAAAGCCGAGCTTATCTAGGAGGCTAAGGTGTAACACTATAATAAAGCAGGCCTGCTTAAGCTTTAGAAAGCCATCCCCTAAACTATCGATACGAAGGATTAATTTAAGCCGTTTAAAGTCCTTATAATAAGAGGCAAACGGGCACTTATGCAATAGTTAGGTTCTATAACCTACTAGAGAACACGACATAGGAGCCGCTAGATAAAATTAGAGAAGCCGCCTTATAAGAGTGCAGCGAAAGGCAGGCAGTTCGCCTAGTTATGATCTCTAAATAAGCTAAAAAGGCAGCTAGACAACTAAATCTAAAGTCTTTAAGGTAAGTAAGGCAGCGGCCGTACTAAATCCTTAAAATATAATCGATTTTTTAGGAAAAATGTTACCTCTTTTATACTATCTATAGCGCTAGTATTGCGGCTTAGTAAAAAATTACTATACGACGTAGAAACTATAAGACGCTTATAGGATCGTCACCTACGTTAAAGCTAGCGACTAATACTCTATATAGGCTAATTAATCGACCTACTAAGAAGGACTTTAAAAGTGCTTTTTATACATTAAGCGGCTATAGAGGTAAGCTTAAATTATAATAAATAGGTAGCACTTAGCGATGCCGGTTAGTTTATAGTAGAGGGGTATACTAAGCCTCCTCTATTTTAATTAGTTATATATACCTTATTGCCTATACTAATATATATAAGATTAGAGAATGCCTTCTATAACCTAAAAATAGCTCTCTATTTATAAGTTTTACTATAGACCACCCCTAACTTAACTTACCTACTAAAAACTAGGTTTTTATCCTTAGCGACTTAAAAATTATTACTACCTACTTAGCTACGGTTTTAATAAAGCCCTACTACTGCTTTATATATAATAAGAGAATAGTAGTGCTAAGGTTTCTAACTTAAGAGACAAGTTATACGATTAAAATATAGGCTAATATAATAAAAGAGAATCTCCCCTATCTACGTTATAGAGTAGGAGAACTATAAGGATAAACCCTACTTAGGGATCAACGAGCTATAGCCGGCTAAATGCTTTTAGCTTTCTCTAGTGCCTTACGATACCTCTTATAATGATTCGCGAAATTAGCGTAGGCGGTTAATATTATATAGTTTTCTATAGTAATTTCTACTAGTTTAGAATTAGATAACCTACTAATGTATTTAGATAAGAAGAACTTAAGAGCCTCCTGCTCGCTTAGTATTCTTTTAATCACTAAAACCACTATATAGTCTATAAATTATTTAATAGCAACCTTATAGTAAGCCTTTAGTATGTTATAAATATTAATAACGGTTTAGTCCTTATTGCTAAGGCGTAAAGCATATATAATATTTTTAAACGACATAGTGTAAGTAGAACTATCCTTAAAACTAAGTTTCTGCACTTAAGAACTAATTCGCTTTTCTTATATTTTCTTTAGCGTTTTAGCAAAGTAGTGATTAATAGTCTATAAAACTCTACTTTACTTATCTTACAATAGATCTATAAGCCGACGGTATACTTTATTATTTCCTTCTTCGATACGTAATAATATCTAAGCTTTTAAAGCTATGTTAATTGTTTTATCCTCCTTAGTATAGCGACACTCTAGGTCGATGTACTCTATAAGAAGTTAGACGACTTATTTTAGATAGTCTACCGCTATCTAGCGCTAGTTATAAGTTTATTACTAGAATAAACTTATAAGTAGAGATAGATTAATAGTGCTAGGCAGCTCTACACTACGCGTATCTCTATACTATATTTAAATCTAGTTTATAACATTAGGACTTATATTAGAAGGATTAACTTTTATATTAAAGTTAGCGTCTAGCGAACTATCTATGTTTTTAAATAGTATAGTATGCCCTTTCGCTTATATAGCTTTTTTAAACTAGTTAGCTATGTTTTAAAGATATATTCATAGCTTTAGTTGACTCTATAGGTTAAGCTTAACAGCATAATTACCTTTTAGCGTATCTTCTATATTATGCTAATAGCGGTTTACTATGCGCGTTAAATACTAATGCTGTTCTATTAAAGTTTATTATTAACTTCCTAGCGCTTCTAGTTTCTACTAAGTCTCTCTATAGAATGTCTTAATCTCTTTTATAAGGGCTAGGAATTCGCGGCGGATGTGTTTATATAAGAGCTAACTAAGGAAGTCTTTTAGGGCTTTAACTCTAATTCGTTCCTTAGTAAGCTAGTTCTAAGGCACACCCTAGAAAAATTTACGCTTATTCTTATAACGTTAAGTAGCAGTCACGCCTTCTTAAATCTACTTAGTAGATCTATTATAAATAATAAACTAACTATATTAAAGATACTCTATAGAATTTTATATAATATAAAGAACCTACTTTTATTAGCTAAGTCTATAAAATAGAGTATAATTTTATATATTAGTTTTATCCCCTAGCTATAATATATTATATTTTATAAAAATGCTAACTATGCGATTACCTATAGGATTAGCTATATAAGCGATCTTAAAGACTTCTTAGTTAGCTAAGTTATTCTACGCATCTATAACGGCGTTTTAAAATATGTTAGCTAAAACCTATCGCTTATTCTCCTAACTTATAGGATGATTATCCTTATGTTATTTAAATAACTCTTAATAAGGCCTCTAATCATAGTTAAATCTTTATAGGTTTAATACTTAGTAGGATCTTAAAAGTTAGTAAGCTTTATAGTTATATATAAAGATAGACATACTATAAAATAGCCCTAGAACGTTAACTACGCTTAAGTGATGCTAATTAGGCCTAGAAATCTCGATACATAGGATGTCGTCTAAAAAACGCTTATCTAGGCTCTTAAAATCACGGTTATCTAAGTTAGGCAGGCCTATGTACTTAGCGGCCTATATATATAATTAGTCTAGATAGATAAGGCTATATATAAGCCTATCGCGCACCTTATTTAGAATCTAGGCGAACTTAGACCTACTAAGTTTATCTACCGACATTATTATATTAAACTTAGGTAATTATTCTTTCTATATATCGTCTCCTAAGCTGCTAGGACTAGGAATAATAGTAGCTTTTATAGTCGATTCCTCTCCTAGAGTTCGCTTTAACACAATCTACATAGTAAAGCGAGTATAGAGGTCTAAAGCAATTAGAAACAAGAGACTAGTAAGTCCTTCTAAAAAAGATAACTTACTACTAGATTAATCTCTAACAACTATAATCTATAAAAATTAATATTATAGTAGTAACCTAGCGGCATAACTACTAACCTATAGTAGAGGTAAGTCCTTGTTTATACTAAGGCCACGAAAATCATTAATAACCTAGAAATAATAGAGACGCTCTAGGTGATTTATATCTTAAATACCTTGCGTTACTATTGCTTTTCTTACTATTATCTAAGCTATTATAATTAATTTTATATGTGCTTAGTAAATTTATAAACGTTTTACTTATGTGAATTAGAGTTTTCTTATGTTCTCCCTATTCTTTTAAATTCTTTTAATACTTAGAGGCAATATAATTTATGTTATGCGTGTTTTTTAGCGAATTCTACACCTTTAAAGGTGCACGGGAAGGTGCTAGGGAAACGCTTACGTAGATATACTTTTATTTACGCTATAAGGATAGACAAGTTGTTTAAGAATTTAGGATACTAATCTTATTATAATAAAGATAACTTATATACACACCCCTATAAGTGCTTATAAAAGTAAAGCGGATACTTATCTAATATAAGCTTATAAGACCTTATAGCGATAGCTATTATCTACGATATGTCTTAGAGGTGCTATTATAAATAAGTAATAGGAGCTTTTATTTTTATAGCTTTACTATAAGGTAGCCGCCTAGCTCCCTCGCTAGGGGCGAAACTAGTTTAGGCGTAGATAGGATGCACTATATAGTATGGTTTTATTAGATAATAAAATACGTCTTATTGCACATACTATAGAGTACCTATAACACTCTAGCGTCCTTACACTAGCTGCCTTCTTATTTTACGACCGCTTAGGCTTAGCCTACTATCCCTAGAATAAGAAAGCTATATAAGTAGGGCGTTATAGAAGCAACTAGACACTGCTCTAGATAACAGCGCAAGAATCAAGGTCTTATAGCTATACATCTATATAGGAATAGAACTTATTACTACTCCCTACCCTTATAACCGGCCGTAATGTATTATTAGGCACTATTTTCGTCTACTAAATTAGTCTAGGCAGTTGCACGCTAAGGCTAATCTCCTCTTTTTCTTATCCCCTTATAGTGAATTTTTTATATGCACGACTCTTAAAGTGGCCATAGGATAGATATTAATGCCTATAGGTAGGCTAGCCTAGCTATCTTACTATAATACTAAAAGATGCTAAATTTAAGTCCGTTAGAACTGCTCGCTTAACCTACACGCGTGGCTGACTTTAACGTAGGATCATCGCCGTCCTTAGCCTTAGTGCACATTTATATTATATATAGGAGGTTCAGAAAACCTTAGGACCTAGTGTCGCTAGAGACTAAACTGCATAACCTATAAAGGTGCTATGTGTAACGGTGGCTTATTCTAAGTTATAGAAGGGTCTATTTCTTAGGAAGTGAGTTAGGTAAATATAAGCAGGCTTAATACTTAGAGAGTCGGTTTATCATAGCATATAGTAAGTACTATTAGGAAGTTATTCCTAATAGTAAAACTATTGCTTAGATTAATTAGTAGAGATCTAGACTGTCTAGCTACTAGAATTCCTATTCCTTATATACTTATCTAGCTCTCTACTATTCTCTTAGTGATCCTTACTGCTCTATATAGCTTAGTGTGCTTAGTGCTAAGCGCATAGATCTAACTGATCTTACTAAGCAGTCACGTGACTTCTACTTATGTTGCTCTAAATCACTTATGTTATTAGGGTCGGGCCGCCGCTATAGGCCGCCTCCTTTATTCTTATTTATAATATCATACCCCTCCTTCTATGGTCTTATCTTAAGGCCTATTAAGCAGGCCCCTGTTTATAGGTAGGTAATTTTTCCTCCTTTATTATTTCTTTCTACTATGCCTTACTATGTCTAACGCATGCGTTAGAAAGTCATACTATTCTTCTACTTAGCGTTATAAAGATCTCGCCGTCTATATTAAAACCATCGGCTATTAGTTATTTAATATAGAGGGTTATACACCTTATTATAAGAGGGGTCTCCTCTGCTTTATATTTAAGGGTTATGCTAAGTGTTCCGCCTATGTCTATTAGAATAAAAAAGTGTGTAATAGAAATTTTTTAGCTATAGAGTTCGATCGCATTAAATCCTAAAAATTAAAACTTTATAAGGACGCTTAACGTAAACGATAGGAAGTAGATCGTTTAGCCGCAGCTGCTGCTACTATGTATTCCGCCCTTACGCAGGCTTAATAAGAGGAGATCGACATTTCTAAAAAGTTAGATAAGCATATAGAGACTTAGTCCTATATGCTTTATTAGGAAGCTCTTACGTTAGATAGTTTAGATAAGTCCTTAGGGTTAATAGTCGCTTTAGATTTTAATTCCTTATAGGATAAGTCTTTATTTAGCGTTAAAACTACTTAAACAGTTCTAGGCAGTTCGTTAGGTTTTTAATTAGTTCCTAGGTGTTTTTAGAGTTAGGGTAGTTTTTCTACTTAATAAGATAATAACGATTTTTAATATTTCCTTATGCCTTAAGGATCCTTTCTACTTTATACTTATTTATGTTTTCTACTATGATTTTTATAGCGATTATAGTACTGTCTAGTGCTTTCTCTAGTAATAAAATATAGAATATAGGATATATTTTCATCCCTTCTAGTAATAATAGTTCGTAGTTAGTGTTTAATAGTTTTCGTTTAATAATAAATAGTCCTATTTTCTTCTAGTTAAGTTTATCGCTAGGTCGTTTTGTTTTAATGTTTTTATAGATAAGGTATACTTTATGCCCCTCCTCTAGGATTAGCGCTAATAATCTCTTTTTATCTACGTAATGCTTTATTTAGTTCTATAGGAAAATCTATTCTTTTTATAAATATTTTTACGTGTTTATAATAGTTGCTATATGCGCTATAGCTGCTAGTGTGTGCATATTTTATGCCGCGTGTGTTTCGATTATAGGGTTAAATCTATAGTTTGCCCTAAATAGTAACATTTTTATGTTTTTATTTTCTAAGCTATTATAAGCCTATTATGCTAGAGGTAGCTATTCTACCTAATCGTTCTACTAATAGTTAATATAGCTTTATAGGTATTATTTAAGTATCTAGTTTAAGATTTCTATTTATCTATCTGTTTATAAATAAAATGCTATAGATAGATTCTGCTTGATTTTTATAATTTCTATAAGGCTTTTCTAGAAGTTCGACGTAAATAACTTATCGCGATCTAATATTAGTTTTATTAGTAAACTATGTTAAGCGATAACTATCTTAAAAACTATATATACTAGGTCTTTAGTATTACTAGATTCTATGTAAGGAATATAGTAAGTATATTTTATAAGTTTATCGACGATAACTAGGATACTATCGTAGCTAACTCCTATTATTAGTTCTTTAGACTTTAGTAGTTTAACGATAAAGTCTATAGTTATTGTTTGCTATGCTCTTTTAGGTGGTGGTATTAGTTGTAATTTACTATATAGCGCGTGTTGTCCTGATTTTGCTTTATTGTATATGTCGTATTCCTTGATTGTTGTTTGTATAATTTTCCTGCTTTCTAGGAAGTCGTATAATCTTTATAGTCTATTGATTGTTTTCCCTACACCCTAGTGTCTATGTAATAGGTGTTTATATATTTCCTTAACGAGTCGTTTCTAAAGTGTACTAGGAACATACTGTTGTTCGTTATATAAGAAGGCCTCGCCTTTTTTTATAACATATAGGTTCGTTTCCTAATTGTTTAGGTATTTATTGTTTTTAACGCTTAATGCAATTCGTCGTATCTATGTATTATCTAGTGTAGCTTACTAGGTTGTATTAATTTCTTAGGTGCCTAATATAAGGTTCCTATCCTTGTTAGTGCGTAATAGTGGTGCGTTATCTACTAGTTCTTCCGATTTTAAATCCTCTTTTTAGCTAAGCGCGTCTGCTCTTCTGTTTTTAGATCCTCTTCTATATATAATTTTAAAATTATAATCTATAAGGGTTTTATACTATCTAATTTAACGTTTATTTAAATCCTTTATAGTTATAAATAAGGTTAGGTTCTTATGGTCTATAAATACCTTAACCTTATAGTTTGCTCCTTTAAGGTAGTGTTTCTATTCCTTAAATGCTTTAATAATTGCTATAAGTTCTTTATCGTAAATACTATAATTTAATTCTAGTCTATAAAGTTTCTTAGAGAGGAAAGCGACTAGATAAAGTCATCCTTCTTTGTCTTATTGTCCTAGTTGTCCGCCTAGAGCAAAGTCTAAGGCATCTGTTTTAACTTTAAATAGTTTATCTAGGTCTGCTATAAGCAAAACTAGTTCTTCTAAAATTTTACTCTTAAGTTCCTAGAATGCTTGTTCTTCTATGTTAGTCTAGGAGAAGTCTTAATCTTTCTTTATAAGGTTTATAAGCGGTATCGTAATTTTGCCGTAGTCGCGTATAAAGCGTTAGTAAAAATTCGCAAATCCTAGAAATCCTCTAACTTCTTTAAGTGTTTTTAGTGTTGGCCATTCTTTAATTGCCTATATCTTTAATTGGCTTATGCTTATTCTTCTAGGTTAGATCTTAAATCCTAAAAATTTAACTTTCTACTAATAGAACCTACACTTCTTTAATTCGACTAGTAGCTTATTGTCCTATAGTACTTATAGTACCTTATGTACGTGTTTCTTATGTTCCTTAAGTGTGTTAGAGTAGATAAGGATATCGTTAAGGTAGATAATAATAAATTTATCTAGTTGTCTTTATAAGATATTATCGATTATAGTTTAAAATGTAGCTAGTGTATTTATAAGTCTAAAGGGCATTACTAAATATTTATAATGTCTTTTTATAGTTTAGACAGCGGTTTTCTACTTATGACCTTTCGTAATACGAATAAGGTTATAAGCCCCTTTAAGGTCGAGGGTAGTAAACTAACTAGCTTTTCCTAGTTTGTCCTTAATTTCTACTATTAGTGGTAATAGGTATCGATTTTTGATTATAATCTTGTTTAGTTGTTAATAATCGACGTATAGTCGTAATTCTCTGTTTTTCTTTCGAACCTATAGGATTAGGTATCCTACTAGTGATTCAGATGGTCTAATATATCCCTTTCGTAGGTTTTCCTTTAGATACTCCTTAAGTGCTTTCTTCTACTTAGGGTTCTAAGGATATGTCTTATAGAACTTAGGTTCTTTACTAGGCTAGAGTTTGATCTTATAGTCCTAGCGTGTATGCTCTAGTAGTCCTGTTTCTAGCTCTTTACTAAACAGCTTACTATACTTTAAGTATTCCTTAGGAATCTCCGTTATATTAGCTTTAGGCTCTCTAGCGATTATATATATTCCTAGAGGCCTATTATAATTTAATTAAGGTGCCTTTTTCTTTAGGCCGCTCTTATTGTTATAATCGTATCTTAGTGTATCCTACTAAAGTTAGCCTGTTCTCTAGTTAACTCTAGGATGGCTCGCCCGCAACTAAGGTATCCCTAATATTATGTCGTGTCTTAAGATCACTATAATATCTAATGTGATATAGTGTTTTATGCCTTATATGTAGATAGGAAGCTGCGCAACCTCTATTTCCACTTATCCTTAGCTATACTTTACTACGCCTCCTTCTATAGTTGTAAGTCGGTAGGGCTTATCTTTGTTTTTCTAGTATAATTTAAATCTATTAATAAGATTTAGCGAGATATAGTTTCCTTATGCTCTACTATCTATTATTGCCTAGGTTTCTTTTCCTACTATTATAATATTAATAATAAGATGTTTATATCTACTAATATTTATGGTATATAGAGACTGATTAGATCTCTATTAAGAGAAAGGCCTTAGTTGCTCTAACGGCTGCCTTTTCCTAACTATTAATTCACCTCTCGTAGTGTTTAAAAAATGCTCGGTTCCTTTAGAGCATAAGAGCGTAGGCGGCGTCTAGATCGCCTGCCTATTATACCGATCGAATCTAGGCTAAGCGGATTACTTACTATAACACTATTTCCGCTGTCCTTATATTATAAGGTTATAGCTTAGATAGTATATACGTTATTATCCTTAGTATAATATTTGTTCTTAGACTTCTATAGTACGAGTTCGTTTTTATTATGTTTCTAGATTGTCTAGTGTTATAGATCTATTTCTAGGAATAGGCCGTATCCCTATTCTAGTGTAAACTTTAGAAACCACCTATATTCTAATTTCTTCTATAGGTGTTATCTATAATTATTATATAAGCACGAAGCCTATAAGATCCTAGCGTGGTCTTAATGTTAGGTGCTAAGTGCTAGGTGTTATGCGCTAAGGAGTCAAAGTCGTAGATTAAGGTGTGCTTCTACTTCGCATAGTCTTATAATTAAAGCGCAAGGGTCTATAATGTCTATTCCCCTAATCGTGACTCTAATAGGTTCTAGGTCCTCTTTGCTAGTTAATAGTGCACTAACTAGACGATGTTCTAGTAGCTTAGGTCCTTATAGGAGTAGAACGTAATTATAAGCGTTAGATAAGTTAATTAATCCGATCTCTAGTAGTTAAGTTCTATGTTCCTAATCTTCGTTCTTAACATAGACTATGTCTAATTCTTCCTCTAAGAAGTAATTTCTTTTAGGTTTAGAGAAGTAATCTTCGCTATTAGTTATGCTAATGTTTCTAGTTAGTAGTTTATCTCTATTAGTGGCTTAGAGTTTCCGTCCTTTAGGTACGGGCTTCTATTGTTTCTTAGGGCTTTAGCATTTATTTATAAAGTGCCCTGCTTTCCTATAGTTATAACACTTTCCCTTTTCTTTATAGGTAGCGTTAAGTTCTATAGGTCCTAGGTAAGTTCTATATACTATAGATCCTCCTTATCGTTTACTAATGTTAGGTTAATTACGCTTAAATCTATAAAACCTATTTTGTTTTCCGCTACGTTTAAGTCGTTAGGCATAATTCTGATTGTCGATCTTAATAGCGTTTGCGATAAATGCCTCGATAGTTCTAGGTCGATCCTGCTTTAAGATTTTATCCTTTATATCTTTACATAGTCTATTATAGAACAGTTCTATCTAGCTATTGTCATCCTATTTAAGTTTAGTAGCGATCCGCTAGAATTCTTATACGTAGTGCTAAGCGGATCTAGTTTGTTTAAGTGACTTAAGTTTATAAGTCGCGGTACGTAGTTCGTCTAGGTCGCTAAAGGTGTTTTTAAGGAGTTGTTTAAACTTCTTATAGTGCTTAAAAGCTTTATTAGTTTCTATTTTCTAATTTATAGAACTATTGTTAAGATAGTCTCTAAGGGTTAGCTCCTACTATTCTAATGCCTTGCCTATTAGAAGGTTTCTAATATAGAGAATTTAATTCTTAGCCGTGTTAAGACTGTCATTAACCTTAAGGTAGGCTTTAGCTTAGGTTAAGAAGGTCCTAATGTCGCCTTTAGTTCTATTATAGCTCTCTAGCTTGGGGAACTTAGGTCGGCTGTGGTTATTCTTTCCCTTATTAGTTTTAAGTTCCTCTAGCTATTTTATAAGATATTCTATCTATTGTTTTATTTCCTTAATGGTTTCGGCTTATGCCGCAACAACTTAGGCTAGGGTAGTGGTGTTGCTGTTTATAGTAGACATCGTAAAGGTTAGTGCTGCTTAAGGTTTTAAGTAACTTACTAAATAGGACTAATTAAAATATAATGGTGGCTTATTCTAAGTTATAGAAGGGTCTGTTTCTTAGGAAGTGAGTTAGGCAAATATAAGCAGGCTTAATACTTAGAGAGTCGGTTTATTATAGCACGCAGTAAGTACCGTTAGGAAGTTATTCCTAATAGTGAAACTATTGCTTAGATTAATTAGTAGAGATCTAGACTGTCTAGCTACTAGAATTCCTATTCCTTATATATTTATCTAGCTCTCTACTGTTCTCTTAGTGATCCTTACTACTCTATGTGGCTTAGTGTGCTTAGTGCTAAGCGTATAGATCTAACTAATCTTACTAAGCAGTCACGTGACTTCCACTCGTATTGCTCTAAATCACTTATGTTATTAGGGTCGGGCCGCCGCTATAGGCCGCCTCCTTTATTCTCGTTTATAACACTACGCTATCTATAGCGTCTAGCTTTAACTACTAGAGTAATGCGTTAATAGAAATTAGAGCGTATTATGCTTAATAAATAAATAAAGCTAGGATAATAGCTACTATAGCGTTATATTCTAGTATATATTTATTACACCTAGCGACTATACGGCTAATAGGGCTCGCTAGCTAAGCGATATATATCTATTAAAGATTAATCTTTGCCTCCTACGTGCTTATATGCGCTTATCCTCTTATGTTTATTTCTATTATGTTTCTCCCTAGTAGCACGGATTCTTATATAGTGTGCGTATTAACTGCCTAGTATAGAGGCGTTTCCTTAAGTATTTAGCGGCCTATAATATAGCGACTAGAGCGGCGCCTCTTATTAGCGGCTAAAGTTTTTACTACGGCTTTAGACGTATAAGGCAAAAAGGTTTTATTATATAAGCCAAGAGAATAATAAATATAATACTATATTATAAATAAACTAATTTAGACATAGAATTTGATCGAAGAGAAAGTACCTCGTCTCTAAAACGCTCATAGAAAATTACAGAAAAGACAAATAGCCGCAGTCACAAGATTATGAGGGGCGCCAACCGACAACTGGTCCATCTCCAAATAATTTTTTCTCTGTTGCTTTAGCCGCATGACCCAACGGCCAGCAGTCGATGCCGGGCTACGCGACCGCCCGAGCCAGCATCAGACTTGACAGACAACCCTGCCAAAGCATCATTTTCACCGGCGCTACTCGTCGGTGTTCACGCGGAGGAAGTAGCGCCTGCTTTCAAGCTTCTCTAACAACATTTCTACACTACCATCTCTCAATATACAGATCGGGGCTTTTGGTTAGTTCGTCGCACAAATATTTCTTCATTTTGGGTGTAATACGACTTCGGCGGCCGACGCGGGTCTTGGGTCGCGGCATCTGGGTTTCGGGTCCGTCCGGCTCAAGTCGAATGCGCTGGACAGCTTGAGGGCTACATTTAGCTTTGGCAACGATTACTTGCGTGGGGAAACCTGCTTTTATCGTAGCCTTAATCTGACTACGATCTGCCGTATTAAGTGGCGGCACCATGGTCGGTTGCAAAGAAACAAAAGCAGCGGTTTCTAGCTTGGTTGATTAAAAGTGCAAAATCGGCGACAGTAGCAGGGGTGAGGTAGCGCCCTTGGGTAACTCATTAGTGACTGATGGTAATTGTTAGTGCCTGTTAGTACAAGATGGTGGGGGTACCAGCAGGCTACGGCGTAGCCCAGCCCCCAAAAATAGCGGTTACCCTTCCCCACCCTACTACTAGAACTGACTAAATTCACCCACGACACTCATTTCGGTTTTTATAGTGTGGAAGCATAAACTGGTCCATGGCGGTTAAAATTGTCGTTGGCGAGCTTCCTTAATGGTTGCTGATTCTTTTTTTAATGTAATCCGTCTAAGAAGTCGCCTCCGTCGAATTATTTGGCGCCCTCGGAACCTAGCGGTCGGGCAGCTCTAGCACCTTAGTAATAGGGGTTAACGTGCGCAACTTTACATCTAGTTTTGATAACACACTTTTAGGATCTAGAGGAATAAGTCCGGACCCTTGAAATGCTCTTACGATGTTGCATTTCGTTAAGGCCACCTAATATACGGCGAAGAATGCAGGGAGGAAGTCAGCCTTAGTAATGTGCGTGATGTGACACCTTATTAGCCCTTTGATTTCTCGCCTATACGCCTTTTTTAGCGGTCTAAAACAACTAACATTAAGCGGCTAAAGCATATAGGACGAATAAGGTGGCATATAGAGCGTGATAATATTATGATCCTTATAGAATAGCTCGAATTCCGTTAAGTAGTGGCTCTTATAACTATCTATAATTAAAAGCTAAAACGCACTAGAGGTTCGCAACTTTTTATGCTTTTTAAAGTGCTAGATCTATTTAACACCTATTTTATTTGTCGTCTATCTATTATTAGTCGTAGAAATAACCTAGTTAGGAGGTAGCACGCTATCTCTATACTAATTAGTAAGGTAGCACTACCTAGCTACTATAATAAAAGGCAGGATAGGCTAGCCCTATAAACTAATGCCTTAAATCGCTATAACCTATTCCCTATTTCCTAGCTACGCTAGTTTCGCCTTACTATATCTTCTAGAGCTTATAATAACTATAGTAGATAAGATTATACCTATTATAAAGCTAGTCTTATTAAAGTTATAGATATTAGACTCTAGGATTCTATATTTTATAATTATATTTATTATAAGCTAAAACTATATATTTATTATATCTAGGTCTTCGCACTAGGCTCTCTAGTAGTTATATCTATAAGTAAAACATATAGCTAATTCTTTTTAGCGTTTAATAAAGTTTAAAGCCTATTATAGGCTAACTAATAACGCATTATAGTCCGCTAAGAGTCGATTAGCTATATCCTTAACACTATAAAGTTAAGGAGGAAATAATCGAGCATCTAGGTTAAGAATATATTAAACAATAGTTAATTCCTCTAAATCGGTAAGTTTACGCGAATTTATAACCATATCGCGCCGCGATGGATGGCAATCGCGCCGGCGCAACGGCGTGGTCTTCGGCACGCTATAGAGCCGCGAAGCTTCTAGAATGCTTAGTTTACCGTCATTCTTAGGAGTACGTTAGCTTCTTTTGACGCGGAATTCATTTTTTTGGTGGAATTGTACGACTTTCAACATGATTGTCTGACCCATAGGCAAAAGTGGTCCATTCGCTATGCTGGTCCGCTCGCTATGCACCTACGTTACCGAAGAATTCGGCTCCTCATCTTTCCTGTTCTATTGTTCGGCTGGGCTGGATGTGCGGTCTCTGCTAGTTACATGATTGAGGAATGGCCGGTCCATGTTATGTTGAAAAGCATCAGCCTAGTTAGGCGCCTTCTTGTAGCCTAGAACGGCCATCGACGGGGAGCATGCTGCTCATCTGCGCTGATTCGGGCTCTTCTTGAGCTTCAACGTGAGGCAGAAGATAGACAACGGAAGGGGGATAGAGGCGAGGCCGATATAGAAAGCCCGTTCTCGCAGAGTGGTGGTGTCGGCCACGAGACATTCGTTCAGGACGTCGATGCCTCCGCACCCAGACCCCTGCAGCGCACGAGCGAGAATCACGGTCGGAAGAGACTGGGCGGTCGCGAAGACGACAGAGCCCACGGTGAAGAGGAAGAAGGCAGTATAG
>JAFEME010000285.1:0-37769 GCA_018831755.1 Niveomyces coronatus | reverse complement strand
AGCTCCTACTATTCTAATGCCTTACCTATTAGAAGGTTTCTAATATAGAGAATTTAATTCTTAGCTATATTAAGACTATTATTAACCTTAAGGTAGGCTTTAGCTTAGGTTAAGAAGGTCCTAATGTCGCCTTTAGTTCTATTATAGCTCTCTAGCTTAGGGAACTTAGGTCGGCTATGGTTATTCTTTCTCTTATTAGTTTTAAGTTCCTCTAGCTGTTTTATAAGATGTTTTATCTATTATTTTATTTCCTTAATAGTTTCGGCTTACACTATAATAACTTAGGCTAGGGTAGTAGTGTTACTGTTTATAGTAGACATCGTAAAGGTTAGTGCTGCTTAAGGTTTTAAGTAACTTACTAAATAGGACTAATTAAAATATAATAGTGGCTTATTTTAAGTTATAGAAAGGTCTATTTCTTAGGAAGTAAGTTAGGTAAATATAAGTAGGCTTAATACTAGATAAGTCGGTTTATTATAGTATATAGTAAGTACCGTTAGGAAGTTATTCCTAATAGTAAAACTATTACTTAAATTAATTAGTAGAGATCTAGACTACCTAGCTACTAGAATCTTTATCCCTTATATACTTATCTAGTTCTCTATTATCCCTTAGATTATTTAGATTATTTATATTCTATAATAATCCTTTATCGCTAGATTATCTTAATGATCTAATAATCTATTACGTGACTTCCTTCCTAGTGCTATACTAGGACTATAGCTTTATAGTGCGCCTACTATAGACTGGCCCTACGTAGTATTGTTTATAATATATACCTTATCTATAAAAACATAAAGATAAAACGACCTAGTAATAAACTTAATTAGAAGAAAATAAGACTATTTATTATTAAATAAAAACTATTAAACACTAACTATAAACTATTATTACTAGAAGTAATAAAAATATATTCTATATTCTATATTTTATTATTAGAGAAAGCACTAGATAGTGCTATAATTACTATAAAAATTATAGTAGAAAACATAAATAAGTATAAAGTAAAAAGAATCCTTAAGGCATAAGAAAACATTAAAAATTATTATTATCTTATTAAATAGAAAGGATACCTAAATTTAGAAAACATATAGGAACTAATATATAACCTTAAGAACTACTTATAGTTACTTAACTATTTCTACTAAAGAACGCCTCTTATTCTAATAAATTA
Organism: Niveomyces coronatus; assembly: GCA_018831755.1. NCBI lineage: Eukaryota > Fungi > Ascomycota > Sordariomycetes > Hypocreales > Cordycipitaceae > Niveomyces > Niveomyces coronatus. The sequence goes on along the minus strand of JAFEME010000285.1, from coordinate 36,595 downwards.
ATTTTATAAAAGAACTAACGCTAAATTCTATATCTAGAGAACGTATTAATATAAGATCTAGCTCCTTAGAAGATATAGGAGGGGGATTAGAAGTCTAATAACGCTGCTCTAATTCCTCTTACTTAATACGCTCTAACTCTTCTATATTATTAATACCCTATGCGATTATATATATTATTTTCTTAAACTATAATTTCTTTTATTTTTAAAGGCAACGTACCTTTACGCTTACCCTCTCTAGTTCCTCTTCTATATCTTCTAGTTTAGATTTAGCCTTATAATACTAATTACTAATATAATAGAGCTGCTATAGAGTAAGAGGATTTTTATTATAGTAAGATTAATTAAGGTAAACATACTTATAATAATAAGAGGAGTCTACTTTAGACGCCTTATAGTCTAAGATACCCTATTCCTTATAAAAGGAATATAGGGGTGTATTAATAAGCTTTCTAACTATTAATTTAAGAAAGGCGTTTTACTTATCTATTTTATAAGAAACTTTTTAAGAATAAATAGAAGGCCTTATAATATAATTAGCTAATATAATAGTATATAATAATATAAGAGGGAAAATTATATAGATATATAGACGGCCTAATCTAAGGGCCTTAAGGATAAGACCTATAGAGGAGGAGTATTATATTATAAATAATACTATATAGGGCTAGTCTATAGTAGGTACACTATAAAGCTATAGTCCTAGTGTAATACTAGGAAGGAAGTTATATAATAGATTATTAGATTATTAAGATAATCTAGTAATAAAGGATTATTATAGAATATAAATAATCTAAATGATCTAAGGGATAGTAGAGAACTAGATAAGTATATAAGGGATAAAGTAGCTAGGTAGTCTAGATCTCTACTAATTAATCTAAGCAATAGTTTTACTATTAGGAATAACTTCCTAATAGTACTTACTATGTGCTATAATAAACCGACTCTCTAAGTATTAAGCCTGCTTATATTTGCCTAACTTACTTCCTAAGAAATAGACCCTTCTATAACTTAGAATAAGCCACTATTATAATAGGGCACGCTATATATAAGAGCAGGAATCGATTAGCACTACTAATATACTAATATAGCTAGCCCGCTAAAGACTAGCTACTATCGCCACCTTAGAGGCACTATACCGATACTAACTATATGCTATACTAAGTATACTAAATATAAGGTTTTTATTATATATTATAATAGGCGTTATTTTTAACGCCCTACTAGTTAAAATAAATAGTCTATAAGGAACTTTAGAGGAGAGTTAAGAATCTATAACCTTTTATTTCTAATCTAATTATAGTTATTTTAGATATAATATTATCCTATTAGTTGTTTACTTAGCTAAGAGTAGAAGATCGTCTAATGCTAGTTTAGACGAGTACGTAGTTTCTTTTAACGACCTTATCAAGAGAACTAAGGGCCCTAAAAGGTGCTTAATAGTTTTACCCTAGGCACTCCGGTTTTTTCTTATATTACTATCTCCCTAAAAGTTCCTAATAGCTTAGAAATAGCTAAGGAGTATAGTAATAATAATAATAATAATATATAGTAGTGCCTTCTACCCTTAGAGCCGCCTTAGGTAGTAATTTAGAAGGTATATTACTATCTAGTAAGCTATATTCTAGAATTTCTTATATAGGATGCCTAACTACTAGTAGAGATAAGTAGTAATAGTCTTTATAATGCCTCCTAACCTCTCCTAGTAGCCTCTATAGTATAGATAATTTAGAGAATTTAGCTATAGATAGATGCCTTACTCTTTAAGGGCCTCTTTTTAGCTTTTCCTAAGTCAGGTTTTATTATTTATTAGAATAACCTATATATTAATTATATAGGCGTGTTAAATATAGGCTATATATATCTTAAAGAAGGTAAGAAAGTTAGTTTTTAATTAAACTATAATAGCTATTTAATAGCTAGTAAATCTATATATAAAGAGGATTATCTAATAGTTAGAATTATATATTAGTTAGAACTAGAAGAGATTAACTAATATAGCTATAAAAGGTATTTATAGGAATTTATCCTCTTAAGGTAGCCTTAAGATATTCCTTAAGGCTAAGGCTATATTATATACTTTATATTTAGCCTTATTAATTACCTTACTATTAATTATAATTTTAATTATACTCCTTATTATCTACTTAAGTGTTCCCTAGCTTAGGTAGCTAAGGTAGTTATACTAGAGGTTAGCTAGGCTTTAAGCTAATAGAATAGGCTTTTAGGAGCTTATAATGTTAATCTTAACGCTACTAGCACTACTATATGCTTTCTATAGTATATAGGGCTGCCTTAATTACTATTCTACCTACTAAAGCACCTCTTAAAGATTATTTTAATAGATCTTATTAGTCTTACTATTCTAGAATATACTATTCTATCTAAGTTTCTAGGTCGATAGATAATTAATGCCTAATCCTAGGGCATAGATCGCTTAGGTCACTTATAATTAGTATTCTTTAGGAAGCTTAATCTTAATAGTGCCTTAGCTAGTAGCTTTCTATTACTTACTATAGATATTAGTTATAAAGTTATTATTTATTTCCTTAAAAAAGGTAAAATACTTAATTTCTTTAAAGATATAATCTTTAGCGCCTAGGTTAAGTAAAAGAACGCCTTTAGCGACTATACTAGCCCTATTAATTTAGATGACCTTAACTTCTAAAGTCTTTAGTAAGGCCTTTAATTTCCTATATACCTTAATCGCTACTTATAAGTTAGGGTCCTTATCTAGGATAGCTTCTATAGCTACTTTTGCTCTATTATAGATTATATAACTTATAGTGTTAAGGCATTCTTCTAAGAGGCATACCTAATAGGTCCTCTAGTGTTCTAATATGCCTTCTAGTATATATATTCTACTATAGAATTTATACTTAACTTTAACCCCCTCTAGCTTACCTTCCTAGCTACCTTAAAAGCTTCCTTAAGGGCTTCTTTAAAGGCCTCTTAAGCCTCCTTAGGAGCCTCCCTAAACTCTTATGTCTTTACTATTAAAAGTAGGTATAATAGTTACCTTTACCTTTATTAGCTTAGCTAGCTATATATACTAAAAGATATTAAAAAGCTTTATAAGGTCTATATCTATTTAAGTATATATTATTAAGGATTAATTTTCTATAAAATTTAGATACTTAACTATAATAGCTTTAAGTAAGGCTATAAGTATTATATAAAGGTCCTAATAGCTTAGAACCCTATAGGTCTAGTATTTATACTATAGCTCCTTAATTTATATATACTATGCCTCTTTATCTAAGTTCTTTAGGTCCTTAAGAGCTTCTTTTATTTCCTTTATTAGCTACTTAAAGATATAAAAAATTAAAGGCTTAATTTAAGTAATAAGACATTAATAGTTCTTATAAAGAGAGCTTTTATAAAAATAGGTAAGCTAGGCTTAATAGCTCTTACTAATTAAGGCTTAGAATATAGCTATAAAAAGCCTAAGTGCCTTCCTTTCCTTAAGGTATTAATCCCTCTTAGCCTAATAAATAAGGTTATCTCTTTAGGTTATAGTAATTATCTTCTAAGAGCCTTAAGCCTTTATTATTACTACCTCCTTAATTCCTAAGGTCTAGTAGGTCGATCTACTCTATAATATCTTTATGCCTCCTTTACTAGCTAATATAAGGGCCTTAAGAGTCTTTAAGATTCCTAAGGAAGCCTCTTTAAGGTCTTTATAAGGCCCTTTAAGTATATCCCTTAAGTTAGGATCTATATATCTTTATACTCCCTATAATTTAGTAAGAGACCTAAATTCTTTATCTTAATCTATCTAATCTATAGCTTTCTTAAGCCTATAGCTTATAGTAATATAAGGTAATTTAGCTATTTTAATTAATAGTAGAATTTACTTAGTAAAATAAAGGTTAATTTATACATTTTATTTAAAATCTTATAATATATATTAATTAATAGTATAATATAAGTTAAATTAGAATTAAATTAATATTCTATATCTTTAATTAATTAACTAGATAAAGGTGTATCTAATTTAATAGTAAACTAGGTATATAACTATTAAATAATTAGGTTATAAGTAAATTCTTATTATTATTATTAAGCCTATTTATATATAGGCGTCTAGGAGCCTACCCTCTATACTAGGTGGGTTCTAGGTCATGCTTCTAGTGCCATATAAATCCCTACTAAAACAGAAGGAAGCTATAGAAAATCGTCACCTGACCTATATCCTGTTCGACAGCAGCTTTGGTGATGTAATGCCTTCTCGCCCAAGGTTGTACCGAGTCATCTACGCAAACCCGACTGGCACTCGGGCTCCAATGGGGCCTAACGAAGCGCGAATCCTCAATTCTTGTTACACAGCATCTAAATACCCACGAAGTCCCCCCAATAAAGCAGAGTAGGGAGAATCAGTCGGTTTCATGTAGCTATGGGATATGGCCGAGGACTGAAATTCATCTGGTACAACTAACAGAGGCGCTGTTGCTTCGTGCGCCAGTGTGAAGACACCTTTCGCCGACCAGGTTTGTGTTCTTGACGCCACTGAGGCTCATCGCACGTGGTTGCGTCGTGGTCTCTGAAATTCATCAACTGTGTCGGTGAATTTCCAAGCATACCGTATCGTGCCACACGCCATGTCAATCATTGGTGCATTAGTGCAGCATCGATGTGCAACAGCTTTTAATGCTTTCACTATAGCGTCTTGGCAGGATAAAACAATAGGAATACTATTTGGCAACGCCCTCTTCTCAACCTCATGCCTCGTCTCTCATGATTGCCTCGGGTAGAAGGTGGTGCCATCAGCCCACATCAGGTCATGCTGAACAAGCTTCGGAGATCTGGTTCATTCCAATTCCAACCACAACACACCACACATTAGAGCTACTGTATTAAAATTAATATGAGGCTTTTGAATTCTGTTTATAATACCAAAATGCAGTATAATCTGTCACAAAGCGTAGATAGAAGCTAAGGTGGGCCAGGAAAGGCTTGGCAAGTCAGAGACACCGAACTGCCATAATTGACAACCTGTATGATAGCGCGATCCAAAGCGACGACAAAGCCGAAGTTTAGCAGACCCAAACTTTGTCGTCGAGCAAGGAAAGCGAAGTCTGTAGGTAGATAGAACGCTGCATAGCTGCCAAAATAGGCGGCTGGGATAGTCTACGAATAAATGAATGAATGAATGAGTTTTCTACTCCGTACTGGCAGTGGATTTCTACTAGTAGGGGATTTCTACTGGTAGGGGATTTCTATTGGTAGGGGTTCTACCAGGGAGTTTCTACTAGTGAGAGTTTTCTATTGGTAGGGGGATTTCTACTAGTAGGGGATTTCTACTGGTAGGGGTTTCTACTAGTTGGGAGTTTCTACTAGTAAGAGTTTTCTATTGGTAGGGGGATTTCTACTGGTAGGGGATTTCTACTGTATTGGTGGTCTGGACTTAGTTGCCTAACCGTGAGCTGAGACATGCAGCATGAACTACAACTGACTATACTTGTAAGGCCGGCAGCTTAGCTAAGTAATCTGCGGGGTAGGGCTCCTGGTTGATTGGATATAGTCGCTTTGGTTTTAAACTAAGGCATATTAGTTTTAGGCAGCAGGCAGATACTGGTAGTGGCAGCCTTATTATATACTACTTGATGGTATGTAGTCTAAAGAGGAATGTAGCTTCTCAGTTTTTCTATTTCCTGGTGAAGTGGAAAATTTCCACCTTTCTTATGTGCGAGGTAAAGTGTGGTGCTACAGCTATACCAGTCGACACTGCCTTCCTTATCAAATATGCGTAGGTACGACGCCTGGGTGAGGCAGATTTTTTGGTCTGTCGCAAATGCAGGAAATATCTTAGAGGGAATGTCCTCTTCTTCGCCTCGAATCGCTTTGGCTCCCTATGCACCTGAATGTCAGTCCTGCAGTTCAATTTGAAGTACTGCGCAGACTTACTTCCACCTCAGGCTCCATCATGGTGAGCGTTAAATGTTGAGCTTTAACGTAATTTGAATTTTCAGAATTAGTCTGTGCGTTTTTTTTCGGGTACAAGAGACCTCCGATATTGAAACGAGGTTTTGTATGTTTAGGCAAAGCCTGGTAAAAAGGAAACTCAAGAAAACTGTTTAGCCCGTCAATGGAGCAATGCCCAAATACCCAAAGGGCCTAATAAAGGGCCCAAAGGCACGACGTCCATACAGGCATGTGACTAATGCTCATTACGTCACGCGCCGTACAAACGGGGAATTTACTCCTTTGCGATCAGTAGGATAATTGTTCTGACACGGCAGCAAGTATTGAGATCTTGTACACTAACGTTTCGAATTCGGCGGATAAATTAAAACATATGAGGTAAAAACATAGCTTTGCGGGACGTAAAATTGAAAAGTCTGCATAATACTAAACGTAGCAGAAGAGTTAATGGAATCGGGCCAGTCAATCGCGTCGATATCTCTGTTTACTGAGCACCACCTCATGACAATCAGCGTCAAAATCTACTGCCAGGTGGCACAAGTGATGGGCATTCAGCACCAGGCATGTACAATGGGAAGAGTTAAGCGAGCGGTGTATAGAGGCCGGTTTGACTCTATAGAGCGTATGCATATTGCTAATAGGCTGATCTAGCATTGGGCAATAACCTCGTCACAGGCGGCGATCATATCATTATAAAGCCGTTCAGGGTTTCCTGCCGGTGTCCCGATCATCATTCTTGCCGTATCCCCAAAAAGCATTGACCGGATGCGCAAACAAAACGGTTTGACAGTATGAAAACGTCTAGGAAACTCATTTATAATATCTTCTAAACTGTTCACCGTTATGTGCCCCATTTTCGCACTTGCAATATCCTTAAAGCTTCTAACTTCCCACTGGCGCAAGATGCTTTCTTTAGGCGGTGCCTCACTATCACTACGCAGCCTTTTCTTTAGATCCCATGCGCGGCGGGCGCACATCCACAACAGGACGTAAAAAAAGGATTTAAGGTCGTGCCTATACGTGTGATCCGCGCCGCGCAGCACTTTAATCGCCATAAATTGCATCGTCCCGGTCTGGTTTCGTGCGCCACTCGGCTTACTGTCTCGTTCTTTTGCTAAGTCAAGATCAATGAGCATTCCCTTAAAACCACCTGCTTCGCTCGGTTTGGTAATGATAATATTATTAGAAGATATGTCGCGATGTAAAATGCCGCCTGTGATGTATAGGGATCGATAGGCCCGTATCGCGTCTCGGAGCGCCTCTAGTAATTCCCGAAGGGACTTAAAATCGCTAACAACGCGTCCAGCGGGGGAGACAATAAGGCAAGACAGAATCCGGTCTTCGTATAGGTCGTTTCGGTCAGGCATATACAAGCTTGGTTTCGTGTTGTCATTCGCTTCTTCGCTCGATTGATCGTAGGCTTATCTAAGCGCAGACTTTTGGCTGCTGGCCCGCCACCTCGTTAGGGGACGCGTGTGTTCATCCAACGACTTGCGTTTCCTACTTAAACCGCTGGTATCCGAGTCTTATAAGCGATTGTATTCGTCCGATCGATCCTAGGTAGTCATTCGAAAAGAGTGCTGCGTATTCTTAGAAAATTCTAGGCCCGCTCGTAAGTCGGTGATGGTCATAATCTCGCGGTGTCCTATGAGCGCGGCGACTCCCTCTACGCCTTTTACCCGTGCCGTCTTGAAGTGCTGTACTTTAGAAGGTTGCCGTTTCGCTGACCGCTAGGAAAACTTGGCCACGCCGCTTTTGGTTGCAAAGCACGTTGTTCCTCGGCACACGACGGCGCACTGCTTGATAAGTAGATGCTTTAGCTGCACATAGTCGTCTTTGCCGTCTGCTCCTTCTACTGTGATAAAGCGGTCACTGTTTTTCCATTCGATGGACCTATCGAGACCTATTGCTTTATCGTCCATTGTAGCGTATGCGACAAGCGCTCTAGCAAACTTTTCTGGCTCGCGATGGATATTAAACTCGCTAGAGCTGTAGGCACCGGAGCGGTCAAAGACCTAGAGTTCTATGGTGGTACCCTTGATTATGAATGCGTGTATAAAGCGGCGCATTAGCTGGTCGTCAAACATGCTCCGCATATGTCTTGTGAGCTGTAGAAGGCACGCCTTGAACTTGGTATTACGAGACAGCTTGTGCTCTCCGACAACAACGATGTCGTTGTAATGAAAACAGCCGCCTTTTGTTCGTTTCTTCTGGAAGAAAATATCCATCTAACCTTTGCGCTTCTTGAATTTAGTGGCAGATTTGTTGGTATGCAATAGGTAGCGCGCACCGGTCAACGCGTCTGCTTCTAGGCCGACTAACCAACCCTACACCTGCTTCTCCTACAGATCAGCTAGAAACTCTTTCTAGTTAGTACCGTCATGGTTTGCTAAGACCGATTTAAGCATCTTTTGCTGTTTCTTAGTCCACTTTGTCGTGTCGAAATGCTTCTTAAAAAAGCCCGGAACGCCACTATGCGTGTAGTTTCTTATTTCGTAAAATAGCTTGCGTTCGACAATAGCGCAAGTCTCGCTGTCCGCCAGCCGACTCGAGCTCCTCCTAACCGGCGTCGCGAATGTAGTTGGGACGATACTAGTCGGTGGAGGCGTCGACGGGTTGACTGCTTCGATGAGGTGGATGACCGCGTCCTAGATGTCGGTGTCGGGTGAGTTAGCAACGACTGCGTCCAGGAGAGGGCAGAGTTGCTTAAACCTGAGCGGGCCACTTCGAACTTCCTTTTGTCGTATCGCAAATAGCTTTTCTGCCACATTGCCACTCCCGTCCGACAAAGAAAGGTTGTCAGCTGCTGGAGAGATGACGAGGGCTCCAAGAAGGGCGGCAATGCTGGCACGCCAAGCTTCATCGGACTCCTTCAGATTGCGTAATTTAGCCTGAAAACGACCAAGCAAGTCATTGAGCGGGTGGTCTGCGATAATTTTGATTTGCTCGTCGCTGAGCACCATTTCGAAAATCGAGGCGTCGTTGTTTGGAAAGAAAAAGAAAGGCTACTCGGCGCGAGAACAACAGAGACAGGACGCGACGGGTCACGTGATACTCACCGCACAGGTGGCACACCAACTGGTCGCAGCGGGTAAGAGTGGAGCAGTCCCCCCTAAATGTGCAGCGAGCCTTCCACTGTTACCTTGTGAATGTCTTGTGGGTCGGAGGTATCGGAGATCTGTTGCATTCCATTTCCAACCACAACACCACACACTAGAGCTATGAGGCTTATGAATTCTGTTTACCAAAATGCAGTACAATATGTCACAAAACGCTACAAGTTGCATTCACTAGCGCTTTGCACGGCCCATTCCATGGCGCTGCCTATTGGCGGACATGCATGGGTGGCACGCCCATCCCGTGTTGGGTATGAAATTCTTACTTCGCCTCCCCTTCTGCCGCCGTTTGATCCGGCTGTTTGGCCGCACTAGCATCTTGTGAAGACTGCACGCCGCCCATAGACAATGCCTCCACCGCTTTTTGAACGCTTTCATCTGTAAGATGACCAGCGACATTGTACGATTTGCCAGTTAGGTTAATGCGCTTGGCGGGTACAAGATCTCCCTCGGTGGCATGCAGCCGTTCAAGTTCCCCTGCAGTCTCTGCGGAAATGGGCTCGGCAGCCGATTTATCCTGGATCTGTTTTGCGAGTATGTTTTCATCGCTTTGAAGTTTATCCGTCATGGTCTGGATTGAACCTTTTGTGACACTCAGTCCGCTCTGTACGAACTCCCGTGCTTTGGTGTGATGTATACGTTCCGAGTTGAGTAAGCAATTTTCGTTCGTTCCGTGATATAGCAAGTTCCTAACAGCCCGTGATCCCTCCATACATTCCAATTCCGGATACAAACGAAGTGCAGCGGCTAGCTGTAATTTTGCAGCCCTAATATTGTTTTCTGTCCGCGGACAATGCAAATTCACAAAGCTCTCATGAATATCTTTGAAGTGAAAGGCTGACTGGAAAAACAGTCTCTTCTCGGAGCCAGTTAGCAATGTCGATACTAGAGGAGGCAGGTTTTGGGAAAGCTCTTTCGTCTTGATTGCATTTTCAAGAAAAAGACGGTCCTCAGCGAAGCTGTCACCTTCCACCACACCATCATTCTTCCACCCTGGAATGTCGGCTATAAACCAAGGATGATGTACAACAACCGGCAGCGGTGCCAGATATGTCCAATCCCAATCAACCACGCTATAAGTCCATTTTTTAGAATATGTGCAACTAAGTGCTCGAGGAGATGTATTATACCTACCCAGTTAAGTGGAAATCATGGCTCTTCATAATATTACATGCATTCAGATCCCCATGAGCAAAGCCGATGCTAGAATATTCATCAAACTCTTTAGCATAATTTGGAATCATAGATCGCATGATGAGGTAGTCGATAGCATCCCCCCACTTAGCCGTTCCAGCGAGAGTTCGTCGGAGACCACGGTCTAGGCTATCCGTGAGCCAGCTAGAATAAAGGGCCGGTGCCGATGTGAAGGTGGATGGAGCCGGTATGGTCCACAGTTGCAATAGGAAATCTGCAAGGTCATCCAAAAGCCTTTGCCGTTTGATCAAAGGAATGTGAAAATTCCAAATTGCCAGCGGTTCACCGCTGACCCATTCAGAATACATGACAGGGTGATCGTCTCTGAAATAAATATTCGGTGCTTTTATATTGGGACGTTGTTGTTTAATATGCTGGAAACTTTTGACAGCACGCAGCTCGTTCTTCCAACTATCAGCATCTTGACTGGTTCGGGCGGCCCAATGTACCGAGTCTTCGAAAACAATTTTGAGCACGCGATGTGAATGACCACAACGGGGATTTTCGTCTGCAAGTGCGCATGGGACTCCGAACCGAAGGCGGCTGGCTTCAGTTATAATATCTGATAAGCTGGACATCGCGAGACTTTGTGCGATGTTGAAAAGCGGTGAAAAGTCATAAAACGCCCAGTAGAAGCGGAAAAGGCTAGGTGCTTTTAATGTGCTGATTAATTGGAGTCGACTGCATGTGACGCGCCACGTACGTCGAATTAAAATTGTGCATTTAGCCTCTCAACATTCAGAGGCTCCACTAGGGTCTAAATGAACACCAAATTCAAGGTGAAAATAATTCAAGTTTAGGTCCGTTTTATTGTTTCAGTTGAGCATAACAATTCACCCTTCATATTGTTGACCAATCAGGTAGCACTTGCATAATAACTGTAATCCTGTGTTAAACTTTGGCAGTGTGACAATTCTCTGTCTTCACATTTTTACACAGATGGAGTGTCCACTTCTTCAAATATATATCCTGCCTTCTTATCCAAGCCCCGGATCGATACTCCTCTCCCATATTTCCATTGGCCTCGTCCACGAAACATAGAACTGAAGAAGAAAACCAGCACTTAATAGCACGAATTTCCACCGAAATTAAAATTCATGCTCTTACCTACGCTTCAAGGCTGATCAATATGGTTGTGGTTGGGGTTGGTCGAGGAACCCGTGTTCGTGCAGACACAGCGATACATACGGTACGGCGGTTGGTTGTCGAAAAACCACATCGTAGTAGTCCCGTTCTGCAAATATTCAGGAGGAATCTGTTTTTATGAGACAGGCGTTATTGAAATTGGAGCAGGCACCAACGAACCTCGTGGCTTGAGAACATGATATTTACATTCCCCTCAGTACACTCGAGCATCCCAGCAGATTCCTGGCCGGACAAACGTCGAAGACCGACCGATTTATCGAGCCCGTGGAGTTTCACGGTATCAAAGAAGGTTTTGACGAAAGTAGAGTGTTCCCCAAGCCCAGGCGGCGTCGCTTTAGAATAAGGGAAAAAGCCGAACTCGTACGGGTAGGTCCTTCCTTCCCAGAGCAGCCAAGAGGTTGGGATAAGCTCCCCGCCATGCTTTGCGAAGGAGTTACCACACTTCCAAGGGGCTGTAATCATGTCCTTCTCCACGAGGACTGTTCCCTCGTCCAAGTCAAAATGACGATGAACAAGCGCGACCCCAAATAGACTCGCAACGCCGTGTTCCAAGATAATGGATTTCAACGCAGTTTCCACTTTAGCAAGGCCATCGTTGTCTTCAAAATTCTTGTTAGCATCGTAAAGAGATGAGATACTGTGGAAAACAGTTGGGTCGTAGGCTCCTGAAAGATACATGCTTGTATAAGGCGAAGTGTACTGAGTTGGGATGAGTGTCGACATAATCAAAGGAATAGACCGTCATTTATAGTATAGACAGACAGGGTTTTAAAACCAGTTACAAATGGCGCCCAGGCAAACGTGTCTGAATGAAACATCAGCCACTTGCAATGCTCAAAAGCTTGCATGTGACATGTGATGAAGATGTGAGGCGCATACAGTTGAAACAGCGGGCATACTCCTTGCGGTTAAAGTGACAAAATTGAAAAACCCCGCCTGCCCTTACAGTATCATCTTGCGTTACATCTAGGCAGCAACAGGGCTGTGAGGGCGACCCTGCAACAGGGATGCCAGCTAACACGTCAGATTATGATTCACGATACTGATTACTTGTCGTCCATTAGTGAGACTCTGCTATTATAGTTTGCACGCACATTCGTGGCTTATGACCGTTTAGAAGGCCACGTCACTATGCTAATCGCCTCTTTGTTCCTGCGCACTTTAGAGTGTTATATTAAATAGACGACAACATCTCTACCGCTGTTACTATGAAGCTATATCTATCTATTCTTTCCCTTTGCACGGATTCCGTATAGCTTAGAATGGAGATCGGGTAACTGGATGGCAGTGACATAGGACACGCTTCTGCGGTTTAACAATTCACGATTCCGATTGCAGGTCGTTCATTCATGATGCTTTACTGTCATAGTTTGCGGGCACAACCGTTCGCATCGGGGCTAATCTGTGGGGTGGTCTAGACTTAATTGCCTAAACCGTTGGCTAAGAAATGCAGCATGGTGTGCCGCTGACTGTAAGGCCTGCAGCTTAGCTCGGTAACCTGCGGGGCGGGGCTCCTGGTTGATTGGATATGGTCGTTTCCTTTCTAAACTAAGGCATATTAGTTTTAGGCAGTAGACAGATAGTGACAGCCTTATCACATATCACTCGACAGTACGTAGTCTAAAGAGGATTGTAGCTGCTTGGTTTTTCTATTTCCTGGTGAAGTGGAAAATTTCCACTTTTCCTACACCACGTCACGGTTGTGGACAAGTACCTCGCTACATGAACATGGGGATTGCCTCTGTATAAAATAAAAGACAATATCTTTACCGTTGTTACTATGAAGTCTGTGATCCTGAATGTGCTCAGCCGAATGTTGTCCGATGTCCGATTGCCCGCATGTCGCAGATGTCACCTGAGCTGGCATAAATAGTGATGGAAAATTACCCCTCATCTTGCGACCGCCCCCTTGTTCATCGAGTACTGTGAATCAGTATACAGCTTCAATGGCTCACTGCCAACATTGCGACAGATCCTTCGACTCGCGAAAGGCGCTTCAACAGCATCAAGACACTTCTTCCAGACATGCATACTGTCAGCGATGCAATAAACAGCTGGCCGATCCTAACGCTCTCCGCCAGCATCTTAAAAATTCTCTAAGACATCATTTATGCTATATGTGTAATAAAGGGATTAATTTTACTAGTAAAAAAGATCTAACCGACTATTTAGAACGCGTCTATCTTATCTATAAACCTTATAATATAAGATTTATAAGCAAGGGGCAGCTTTAGAAGCATAATGTATTCTATTATAATTTATATATAAATTATATAATATATTTTAATAGTCTATTAAATCTTAAGCATATATAGCCGAATTTAAGACCACTATATAAAAAGCTGCTAACCTTTCTAGCACTAATAAACACACCTATAGAGGACTATTATATATATTAGATATAATCATAAGTTCGCTAGAAACTTATATATAATATTACACATAGAGAATAGCGGCTATAAGTTAGGTGTCGATTATGACTATATTATAAGCTTAGCGTTTAAATGCTACTCATCTAATTAGTATAAGTGCTCTACTGACGATTATAACTTTAAATGTCCGACATGCGAAACTCTATTTTAGACCATTAGTGGACTCTTCTAATATGTCGAAAGCGACGCATGTTAAGAGTCGATAGAGAAAGGGGCGCCTTTGTCTAGACTTCTTAAGTTTTTACAATCCCGGCTGTGAATATCTGGGTCGACATCAACAAACGCACAGACAAACTTTATCTTTATATTATATGTTACTTAATTTATCAAGTGCTTTCTTGATAGTTTTTTGACAATCGACCGCCGTTGACGTTGTTTTTTATTCCAAATTTGCGCGATGATTCTATCCTTGTTTAAGAACCGTGGCAGTAGGCTCTACTGCGGAGAGTTTGACGCACTGTAGAAATGCGATTGGGATGCAAGTACGGAGAAAAGCAATGAGGCAGATTATGCAATGCCTCGGGAACGAACAGTCGCAAATATCATGTAACGAGTTTGTTAGATTTGATTTATATAGGCCCTAGCTACAACGCAGCCGCAAAATTTATTATGCACTGCTACCGCGAGTCTCCCACAATTCTAGTGTCCCCTATAGCCCTTGTATCGTCTAAAACTGATCAAAGCTCACAACTGCCGTCTTCACTAGATGCTCGCACCACCCTCCGACACGTTCGCGCGTTATGGCCAGGCTGACTGCACAAACCACATCGCCGACCTTTCGTCTCATCCCGTGGTCTTTGACCTCTTTTCTGGCTCTTGACCAGTTTGAGCGGTCGCCTCTCTCGCTGGCTGGCACAAGCATGCGCCTGTGCTCGCTGGAACTGTAGTTGATACGTAGTGATCCCATCAATCGTCACACATTTCAATGCGGCATTTTGCAACATCCACTCACCAAAGGATGCTGCTGACGCCTTGCCGTAGTCCGAGCCCTTGTCACTCTCAGATTCGGACAGGCTGTGAGAGGCCGGTGGGCTAAGCATGCTGGTTGGTCGGGGCCTTCTAGGTGATTGTGACAGGTGTCTAGAGCGAGGCATCATGTTCTGGCGACGGACCGGCGGCCTACTCTCTGTGTCATGGGCGACCTTCTGGCGTTTGTGTGGCCTAACAGAGCTCTCCTCTGTGCTGTGATCAGAAGGGCCGTCCACATGGCTATTATCAGAACTGCTCGGTGAAGGCGAGCGGTCTGTCTCGTGTCTTTTATTGCGGCCGCCATCCTCGCCGTCGGTATCGCTGGAGCTTTCGTCATCGTCATAATCATCGTCATCGTCATAATCATCGTCATCATCCCCAGTACCGCCAACGCTGTCGCTACTGCTGTCGCTGCAGCTGTCAGTATCGGCATTGCGGGAGCTGACTTTATCGCCTAATCCGGTGGTTTTACCGTCGCTCTTGATCGAGGCTGAATTGTTCTGGTCGGCATTCTCAGGTGGCCGAGTTTGCGGTGGTTGCTGGGCAGGACCGCTCGATTCATGGTTGGCACAATGACCCGTCAGCGGCTCATCTGCGTCTTCTGCCTGCGCGTGATCCTGTTCGCCTAGGTCGGTGGTGGATATGCTCGGCGAACACCGACTGGAGTATAACCCACTTCTTGGCCCTTGCTTCGGGGAGACCAAGGTGGTGAGACAAGCAGGACGTGAGCGATGCACCGCTACACTCGGAACGTCTTCCACTTCAGGCCCTGATGAAACAGCTCGCGGCGTATTAGGGACAGTTGACATCGTCAATGCTGCCACAATGATTAGTTTTGACGTTTGTTTGGCATCTTCACATTGGTAATCTGTTAGAGCTCTAACAATCACTTACATGGTGAAGTGCTACAAGGCTGTGCCGCAGCTTCCTTATCGACGAGCGTATGAAGAGCTTTGACCGATGGAATGTCTTCGTCTGTTTCACTGTCCAACTCCGACTCGGAGTCAGATGGAATAAATATTGTCTCGCCTTGACTCCCGCTTGCGGTTCCACATGTAGGAACTTGGGACAGGTACGGAGACCGTGGGGTTGGAGCGCGCGGTTTACCTTCATGCTCGATAGCTTTTGAGCATGTCGTCGGCGCGATGTTGTCCACGTGGGATGCCGTTGAAGCAGTCGGAAAGGCTTGCTGCTCGGGGGCAGCAGCGGGGATCATTGTGTCGACAACTACCAAAAAAAAAAGGCACTGCAAATTGGCTCGAATTTGGTTGTAGCCGAAAGGTCAGGCTCGCGTTTTCTTTAAGTAGATCAGAAATATCAATCCTTTCTGCTGAGTGCCTCACTGACCGTCTCGGCACCGGCCTCTCCACGGGCCGTTACAAATCTTCCCTTGCAAGATAGCAGCGCGGCGTCTTTGCGTGAAGATGAACACGCTCAGCTCGTCATAGCCTGATCGCAGGTTCAGCACCACCAATCACGTAATTGCCGAGTCACACAGGCCGCGCTCTTTGTTTTCGTATCTGCACACTCCAGCGACTCGTGCAGATTATAGCTCAGAAAATCGGTGACATGTCACTTCTTCGGCGCTGCCGAGGCAGCCTGATTGACTGTGTGCAGGAGTTGGAGGTGCTAATCAAACTCCGTAGGCTAAACTCCCGAGACCAGGACTGGCTTTTTCAGCAGAATAACGCAGAAAATGGAGGCGCTCGAGGTTCATGTTTCCGTCGTTTTCCGACTAGCAAGAAGACACGGCGGGTATTTAGCCTCTTAAGGAAGTATATCCGAAACATCGAGTGGTCGAGACCGTCTTTATGCCCACTTGAGTGACGTGTCCGCACTGTTCCCGCTCGGTCTGGTGGTTTGGTGCTTCAGCCACCGTGGGCCGTGATAGCCCGTGCAATTTCGGCAAATTCAGATGCCGACCATGCATCATGAGGCAATTTTGTGATTGGCCGAAAGGCAGAAGGTTCGCGACCGATCCGGCGTACGTCGACAATGTTGGAAGTCGGGGGACATCTGTGCTGGCTGAGCAGGTTAGATATTGGAATAGGACAGAATTGGATTTTGAAGGAGGTATTGCAAGCAAACCGACTGTCAGTGTCTGCTCGAGAGAGTGCACTCGCTTGACCTCGTACTTGGGCTGGAAGCGGCAGCATATCAGAAACAATAAGGCCGCCAAATCACTTCTCTGAAATCCTTGGGTGTGTCGCGGCGGGATACTGTGGGCGTACAGAAGAGGCAGAGGGGCAGAACGGGGCACGGGACGCAAAAGCGCTGGGACTCAAGACACCAAAAGGAGGCCCATCCCTGTGAAACTTTTTGGGAGGTGGAAGTCAAGAGTACTTGCTGCTGCGGACGGAGGAGGCCATGGTATTTATATTTCGGCGGGCATGACGCGGCGGGGCAGGGGCATCGGGCAGGGGTGGGCGAGCAAAGCGGCGTCGCGCGCCTTGCCTGTTTGGGGGAGCCACCATTCCGGAGGCGGCAGCAGCGACTCTGAGATTACTACCTAAAAAAGTATAGTAAACTATAACTATAGACTTTATTATTAAACTACTAAAGTCTAAAGAACTAATAATAAGAGTTAGCTATAATAGTATTATAGTTATTATTAATAAACTTATAAAATATACTAATTATATTCCTTATATAGAATCTAGTAATACTAAGAACCTAATATATATAGTTTTTAAAATAGTTATTACTTAATATAGTCTACTAATAAAATTAATATTAGACTATAATAAGTTATTTATATTAAACTTCTAGAAAAGTCTTATAGAAATTATAAAAATTAAGTAAAATCTATCTATAGTATTTTATCTATAAATAGATAGATAAATAGAAATCTAAAACTAGAAACTTAAATAATACTTATAAAGCTATATTAACTATTAGTAGAATAATTAGGTAGAATAGCTACCTTTAGTATAATAGGCTTATAATAGCTTAGAAAATAAAAATATTAATATATTACTATTTAAGGTAAACTATAGATTTAACCTTATAAATAAAATATATATAATATAAAATATATATATACTAGTAGTTATAGTATATATAGTAACTATTATAAATATATAAAAATATTTATAAAAAGAATAGATTTTCCTATAAAACTAAATAAAGTATTATATATATAAAAAAAGATTATTAGCGCTAATCCTAGGGGAAGGGCATAAAGTATATCTTATCTATAAAAATATTAAAATAAAATAACCTAGTAATAAACTTAACTAAAAGAAAATAAAACTATTTATTATTAAATAAAAACTATTAAATACTAACTATAAACTATTACTACTAAAAGAGATAAAGATATATCTTATATTCTATATTTTATTACTAAAAAAAGCACTAGATAGTATTATAATTACTATAAAAATTATAGTAGAAAATATATTATTATTATTACTACATTCCTTAGCTATTTTAAGCTATTAGGAACTTCTAGAGAGATAGTAATATAAGGAAAAACTAGAGTGCCTAGGGTAAAACCTTATATTTAGTGTGCTTAGTATAGTATATAGTCGGTATCGGTACGGTGCCTCTAAGGTGGCGATAGTAGCTGGTCTTTAGCGGGCTAGCTAGCTAGCTAGCTGGCTGGCTAGCTAGCTAGCTATATCGGTACATTAGTAGTGCTAATCGATTCCTGCCCTTATGTGTAGGATGCCCTATTACATAGTATAGTTAATAGCGTAAATTAGCTTATTAGTTAGTTAGTTAGTAGGTTATTAGATACACTCCTCTATACACTAATAATAGCCTTATTAGTAGATAGTAAGTTTAATATTATAGCTATAGAATAAATAGAGAACTTTTTAGTATAACTAGACGTGCCTTAAGGCGCTCTATAGTTATATAGTTATTAATACTCTTTAGACTAATTTCTATAGTGTCCTTAGCTAGGTTTAAACTAATAACCTTATATATTTACCTTTTTAAATAGGTAATATAAGGCTAACCTTAGTAAATAACTACTTTACTATAGGGGTATAGTAGAAAATATAAGTAAATATAAAGTAAAAAGAATCTTTAAAGCATAAAGAAATATTAAAAATTATTATTATCTTATTAAATAAAAAAGGTACCTAAACTTAGAAAATATATAGGAATTAATTAGAAACCTTAAAAACTACTTAATAATAATTAAATAGTTCTACTAAATAAAATCTATCTCTAGTCTATTATACTAAAGGCTCTAGCCTCCTAAATATTTACTACTATTTTAGATTTAAGGATAAGTAGATTAGAAGTAGAATAATCCTTTAGACTATTTTTTTAATTTAATTTTACTATACTATATTTAAAAAGTTTTTTCTCCTTTAGAATAAAAGAGCTTTTTTTATTTATAAAGATAAGTAAGGAAACTTAAAGCTTCTATAGTGTTATAGTAGGCCTAAAGGGCTTTTTTCTAAGCCTTAGCTAAAATACTCTTAGCCTAATGCTCTTAGGTTTTAATCTTATCTAAAGTAATAGAAGCATACTCTAAAAAAGAACTAATAAATATATTATTATAAGGATAGCCCTTAAGAGCATACTTATAATAATAACTTATAGATTTACTAACTATAGTATAGTAAATATATTTATAGTAATATAGTATATAAGGTATAATATTATTAAGAGAATTAGTACTATAAAGTTTAATATACTAAGTAAGATAAAGGCGCTCTAAAGTTATATTATAACTAGAGGAAGTATAACTATATAGTTTCTATATACGCCTAGATATACTATTAAAAAGAATAATATAAGAGAGAGAAATTAAAAGTAGGACCTATAAAGAATAATAAGGTCTTAAGGATAAGACTAATAGAGGAGGAGTATTATATTATAAATAATAAAAGGTAGTATTACTAAGTAGCCTAAAGAAATAGCTAAGTAAATAATAAATAGTAATATAACCTAAGGGTTATATAATATACTTATAGAGATTATATATAAGTATAATAAGTACTACTTACTATAATTACTAATAAGTAAGGTAATCTTAAATTATAGTAAAGAGATAGATAAGTATATAAAGAATAGGAAATCTAGTAGCTAGGTAGTCTAGATCTCTACTAATTAATCTAAGTAATAGTTTTACTATTAGGAATAACTTCTTAATAGTACTTACTATATACTATAATAAACTAACTCTTTAAGTACTAAGCCTATTTATATTTACCTAACTTATTTCTTAAAAAATAGATCTTTTTATAACTTAGAATAAGCTACTATTATACTAGGATAAAAAGATAGCTTTATATATAAGTATAGAATCTACCTATAAGGTCTAAAAGCTTAAAAGGTAATTAAGTCTATTATATCTAACTTTATAGCTAAATATAAAATCTACTATACTACTATCTAAGTCCTATTTATATTTCTAGTCTTTATAGTCTAGTAAATTATAAGAGAAAAGAGAAAAAGATATATATATAATAGTGGCTTATTCTAAGTTATAGAAGGTCTATTTCTTAGGAAGTAAGTTAGGTAAATATAAGTAGGCTTAATACTTAAAGAGTCGGTTTATTATAGTATATAGTAAGTACTATTAGGAAGTTATTCCTAATAGTAAAACTATTACTTAGATTAATTAGTAGAGATCTAGACTGCGTAGTGTAATAGTAGCTTATTCTAAGTTATAGAAAGATCTATTTCTTAGGAAGTAAGTTAGGTAAATATAAGTAGGCTTAATACCTAATAAGTCGGTTTATTATAGTATAAAGTAAGTACTATTAGGAAGTTATTCCTAATAGTAAAACTATTACTTAGATTAATTAGTAGAGATCTAGACTACCTAGTGTAATAGTAGCTTATTCTAAGTTATAGAAAGATCTATTTCTTAGGAAGTAAGTTAGGTAAATATAAGTAGGCTTAATACCTAATAAGTCGGTTTATTATAGTATAAAGTAAGTACTATTAAGAAGTTATTCCTAATAGTAAAACTATTACTTAGATTAATTAGTAGAGATCTAGACTACTTAGCTACTAGGATCTCTATCCTTTATATACTTATCTATCTCTTTACTATTATTTAGGATTACCTTACTTACTAGTAATTATAGTAAGTAGTGCTTACTATACTTATATATAATCTTTATAAGTATATTATATAACCCTTAGGGTTATATTACTATTTATTATTTACTTAGCTATTTCTTTAGGCCGCTTAGTAATACTATCTTTTTATTATTTATAATATAATACTCCTCCTCTATTAGTCTTATCCTTAAGACCTTATTATTTTTTATAAGTCCTACTTTTAATTTCTCTCTCCTATATTATTCTTATTAATAGTATGTTTAGGCATATATAAAAACTATATAGTTATACTTCCTCTAGTTATAATATAACTTTAGAGTGTTTTTATCTTACTTAGTATATTAAACTTTATAGTACTAATTCTCTTAATAAGATTATACCTTATATACTATATTATTATAAATATATTTACTATACTATAGTTAGTAAATCTACTAGTTATTATTATAAGTGCGCCCTTAAGGGCCGCTATTATAATAGTGTATTTATTAGCTCTTCTTTAGAGCGCGTCTCTACTACTCTAGATAAGGTCGAAACCTAGGAGCGTTAGGCTAGGAGTACTTTAGTTAAGGCTTAGGAAAAGGCTCTTTAGGCCTATTATAATACTATAGAAGCTTTAAGTCGTCTTACTTATCTTTATAAATAAAAAGAGCTCTTTTATTCTAAAGAGAAAGAGCTTTTTAAATATAGTATAGTAGAGTTAGATTAAGAGGATAGTCTAAAGGATTATTCTACTTTTAATTTACTTATCTTTAAATCTAAAGTAGTAGTAAATATTTAGGAGGCTAGGGCCTTTAGTATAGTAGACTAAGGATAGATTTTATCTAGTAGAACTACTTAATTATTATTAGGTAGTTTTTAAGGTTTTTAATTAGTTTCTATATGTTTTCTAAGTTTAGGTACCTTTTCTATTTAATAAGATAATAATGATTTTTAATATTTCCTTATACCTTAAGGATCCTTTCTACTTTATACTTATTTATGTTTTCTACTATAATTTTTATAGCGACTATAGCACTATCTAGTGCTTTTTCTAGTAATAAAATATAGAATATAGGATATATTTTTATCCCTTCTAATAGTAATAGTTTATAGTTAGTATTTAATAGTTTCTATTTAATAATAAATAGTCTTATTTTCTTTTAGTTAAGTTTATTACTAGGTCGTTTTATTTTAATGTTTTTATAGATAAGGTATACTTTATGCCCCTCCTCTAGGATTAGCACTAATAATCTCTTTTTATCTATATAATACTTTATTTAGTTCTATAGAAAAATCTATTTTTTCTATAAATGTTTTTATATATCTATAATAGTTACTATATACGCTATAGCTACTAGTATATATACGCTTTATACTATATATATTTTAATTATAGGGTTAAATCTATAGTTTACCCTAAATAGTAATATTTTTATATTCTTATTTTTAGAGCTATTATAAGCCTATTATACTAAAGGTAGCTATTCTACCTAATCGTTCTACTAATAGTTAATCTAGTTTTATAAGTATTATTTAAGTATCTAGTTTAAGATTTTTATTTATCTATCTATTTATAGATAAAATACTATAGATAGATTCTACTTAATTTTTATAATTTCTATAAGACTTTTCTAGAAGTTTAATATAAATAACTTATTATAATCTAATATTAGTTTTATTAGTAAACTATACTAGGCGATAACTATCTTAAAAACTATATATACTAGGTCCTTAGTATTACTAGATTCTATATAAGGAATATAGTAAGTATATTTTATAAGTTTATTAATAATAACTAGGATACTATTATAGTTAACTCCTATTATTAGTTCTTTAGACTTTAGTAATTTAATAATAAAGTCTATAGTTATTATTTACTATGCTCTTTTAAGTAGTAGTATTAGTTATAATTCGCTATATAGTATATATTATCTTAATTTTACTTTATTATATATATTATATTCTTTAATTATTTTATATATAAATTTTCTACTTTCTAAGAAGTTATATAATCTTTATAGTCTATTAATTATTTTTCCTATACCCTAGTGTCTATATAATAGGTATTTATATATTTCCTTGATAAGTCGTTTCTAAAGTGTATTAGGAATATACTATTATTTATTATATAAGAAAGCTTTACCTTTCTTTATAATATATAGGTTTATTTCCTAATTATTTAGGTATTTATTATTCTTAACGCTTAATATAATTTATTATATCTATATATTATTTAGCGTAGCTTACTAGGTTATATTAATCTCTTAGGTGTCTAATATAAGGTTCCTATCTTTATTAGTGTATAATAATAGTATATTATCTACTAGTTCTTCTAATTTTAAATCCTCTCTTTAGCTAAGCGTATCTACTCTTCTATTTTTAGATCCTTTTCTATATATAATTTTAAAATTATAATCTATAAGGGTTTTATACTATCTAATTTAATATTTATTTAAATCCTTTATAGTTATAAATAAGGTTAGGTTCTTATAGTCTATAAACACTTTAACCTTATAGTTTACTTTTTTAAGGTAATATTTCTATTCCTTAAATGCTTTAATAATTACTATAAGTTCTTTATTATAAATACTATAATTTAATTCTAGTCTATAAAGTTTCTTAGAGAGGAAGACGACTAGGTAAAGTTATCTTTTTTTATCTTATTATACTAGTTATCTACCTAGAGTAAAGTCTAAGGTATCTATTTTAACTTTAAATAGCTTATCTAGATCTATTATAAGTAAAATTAGTTCTTCTAAAATTTTACTTTTAAGTCCTTAGAACGCTTATTCTTCTATATTAGTCTAGGAGAAGTCTTAATCTTTCTTTATAAGGTTTATAAGTAGTATTATAATTTTACTATAGTTACATATAAAGCGTTAGTAAAAATTCATAAATCCTAGAAATCCTCTAACTTCTTTAAGTATCTTTAGTATTAGCTATTCTTTAATTACCTATATCTTTAATTAACTTATGCTTATTTTTCTAGGTTAGATCTTAAATCTTAAAAATTTAACTTTCTACTAATAAAATCTATACTTCTTTAATTTAACTAGTAGCTTATTATCTTATAGTACTTATAGTATCTAATATATATATTTCTTATATTCTTTAAGTGTATTAGAGTAGATAAGGATATTATTAAGGTAGATAATAATAAATTTATCTAGTTATCTTTATAAGATATTATTAATTATAGTTTA
Organism: Niveomyces coronatus; assembly: GCA_018831755.1. NCBI lineage: Eukaryota > Fungi > Ascomycota > Sordariomycetes > Hypocreales > Cordycipitaceae > Niveomyces > Niveomyces coronatus. The sequence continues at coordinate 12,595 of JAFEME010000285.1, read as the reverse complement.
AAATATAGCTAGTATATTTATAAGTCTAAAGGGCATTACTAAATATTTATAATATCCTTTTATAGTTTAGATAGTAGTTTTTTACTTATAACCCTTTATAATATAAATAAGGTTATAAGCCCTTTTTAGGTTAAAGGTAGTAAACTAACTAGCTTTCTTTAGTTTATCTTTAATTTCTACTATTAGTAGTAATAGGTATTAATTTTTAATTATAATCTTATTTAGTTATTAATAGTTAATATATAGTTATAATTCTCTATTTTTCTTTTAAACCTATAAGATTAGGTATCCTACTAGTGATTTAGATAGTCTAATATATCCCTTTTATAGGTTTTCCTTTAGATACTCCTTAAGTGCTTTCTCCTACTTAGGGTTCTAAGGATATATCTTATAGAACTTAGGTTCCTTACTAGGCTAGAGTTTAATCTTATAGTCCTAATATATATACTTTAGTAGTCCTATTTCTAGCTCTCTACTAAATAGCTTACTATACTTTAAGTATTCCTTAGGAATTATTATTATATTAGCTTTAGAGTCTCTAATAGTTATATATATTTCTAGAGGCCTATTATAATTTAATTAAGGTGCCTTCTTCTTTAGGCCGCTCTTATTATTATAATTATATCTTAGTGTATCCTACTAAAGTTAGCCTATTCTCTAGTTAACTCTAGGATTACTTACCTATAACTAAGGTATCCTTAATATTATATTATATCTTAAGATCACTATAATATCTAATATAATATAGTGTTTTATACCTTATATATAGATAGGAAGCTATATAACCTCTATTTCTACTTATCCTTAGCTATACTTTACTATACCTCCTTCTATAGTTATAAGTTAGTAGGGCTTATCTTTATTTCTCTAGAGTAATTTAAATCTATTAATAAGATTTAGTAAGATATAGTTTCCTTATGCTTTACTATCTATTATTACCTAGGTTTCTTTTCCTATTATTATAATATTAATAGTAAGATGTTTATATCTATTAATATTTATAGTATATAGAGACTAATTAGATCCCTATAAAGAGAAAGGCCTTAGTTGCTTTAATAGCTGCCTTTTCCTAACTATTAATTTACTTCTTATAGTGTTTAAAAAATACTTAGTTTTTTTAGAGCATAGGAGCATAGGCAGCGTCTAGATCGCCTACCTATTATACTAATTAAATCTAGGCTAAGTAGATGACTTATTATAATACTATTTCTACTATCCTTATATTATAAGGTTATAGCTTAGATAGTATATATATTATTATCTTTAGTATAATATTTATTTTTAGATTTCTGTAGTATAAGTTTATTCTTATTATATTTCTAGATTATCTAGTATTATAGATCTATTTCTAGGAATAGGCTAAATCCTTATTCTAGTATAAACTTTAGAAACTATCTATATTCTAATTTTTTCTATAGGTGTTATCTATAATTATTATATAAGCATAAAGCCTATAAGATCCTAGCGTAGTCTTAATATTAGGTGCTAAGTGCTAGGTGTTATACGCTAAGGAGTTAAAGTCATAGATTAGGGTGTGCTTTTACTTTATATAGTCTTATAATTAGAGTATAAAGGTCTATAATATCTATTCCCCTAATTATAACTCTAATAGGTTCTAGTTCTCTTTTTCTAGTTAATAGTATATTAACTAGATAATATTCTAGTAGCTTAGGTCCTTATAGGAGTAGAATATAATTATAAGCGTTAGATAAGTTAATTAATCTAATTTCTAGTAGTTAGGTTCTATATTCCTAATCTTTATTTTTAATATAAACTATATCTAATTCTTCCTCTAAGAAATAATTTCTTTCTAGCTTAGAGAAGTAGTCTTTACTATTAGTTATACTAATATTTCTAGTTAGTAGTTTATCTCTATTAGTAGCTTAGAGTTTCTATCCTTTAGGTATAGGCTTCTATTATTTCTTAGGGCTTTAGTATTTATTTATAAAGTGCTCTATTTTTCTATAGTTATAGTACTTTCCTTTTTCTTTATAAGTAGCGTTAAGTTCTATAGGTCCTAGGTAAGTTCTATATACTATAGATCCTCCTTATTATTTACTAATATTAGGTTAATTACGCTTATATCTATAAAACCTATTTTATTTTCTACTATATTTAAGTTATTAGGTATAGTTCTAATTATTAATCTTAATAGTGTTTATAATAAATACCTTAATAGTTCTAGGTCGATCCTACTTTAGGATTTTATCTTTTATATCTTTATATAGTCTATTATAAAATAGTTCTATTTAGCTATTATTATCCTATTTAAGTTTAGTAGTAATCTACTAGAATTCCTATATATAGTGTTAAGTAGATCTAGTTTATTTAAGTAACTTAAGTTTATAAGTTATAGTATATAATTTATCTAGGTCGCTAAAGGTATTTTTAAGGAGTTATTTAAACTTCTTATAGTCCTTAAAAGCTTTATTAGTTTTAGTTTTCTAATCTATAGGACTATTATTAAGATAGTCTCTAAGGGTTAGCTCCTATTATTCTAATGCCTTACCTATTAAAAGGTTTCTAATATAAAGAATTTAATTCTTAGCTATATTAAGGCTATTATTAACCTTAAGGTAGGCTTTAGCTTAGGTTAAGAAGGTTCTAATATTGTCTTTAGTTCTATTATAACTCTCTAGCTTAGGGAACTTAGGTTAGCTATAGTTATTTTTTTCTTTATTAGTTTTAAGTTCTTCTAGCTATTTTATAAGATATTCTATTTATTATTTTATTTCCTTAATAGTTTTAGCTTATACTATAATAACTTAAGCTAGGGTAGTAGTATTACTATTTATAGTAGATATTATAAAGGTTAGTACTACTTAAGGTTTTAAGTAACTTACTAAATAGGACTAATTAAAATATAATAGTAGCTTATTCTAAGTTATAGAAAGATCTATTTCTTAAGAAGTAAGTTAGGTAAATATAAGTAGGCTTAATACCTAATAAGTTAGTTTATTATAGTATAAAGTAAGTACTATTAGGAAGTTATTCCTAATAGTAAAACTATTACTTAGATTAATTAGTAGAGATCTAGACTGCCTAGCTACTAGGATCTTTATCCCTTATATACTTATCTATCTCTCTACTATAATTTAGGATCACCTTACTTACTAGTGATTATAGTAAGCGGCGCTTACTATGCTTATACGTGATCCTTATAAGCGCGTTATATAACCCTTAGGGTCGTGTTACTACTTATTATTTACTTAGTCGTTTCCTTAGGCCACTTAGTGACGCTGCCTTTTTATCGTTTATAACACCTAGCTACTAGAATCTTTATCCTTTATATACTTATCTAGTTCTCTACTATCCCTTAGATTATTTAGATTATTTATATTCTATAATAATCCTTTATTACTAGATTATTTTAATGATCTAATAATCTATTACGTGACTTCCTTCCTAGTGTTGCACTAGGACTATAGCTTTATAGTGCGCCTGCTATAGACTGGCCTTACGTAGTGTTGTTTATAACACTTAGGTATGTAGTTTGCCTACCTTTATATTAAGGATAAGGTTTTTATATTTAAGCTATAGTCGTCCTAAGATTATAGGCTATAATAGCTCTAGAATAATATAGAAAAACATTAGGAAACTCTATCTATTAATATCTACTATTACCTATGCTATATATTAAATTAGGACTAGGTTACCTTATATTATAATAATTATTTACTAGGGTATAGATAGCTAAATTTATTTAATTATTAAGTTAGCTATAACTTCTTTATAAATTATTCTATAGTATTTATAACCTAAATTAATAAGTATATTAATAAAGGAGGCCTACTATATAAAGGAATGTATAAGAAATAGATAGGAGTTTATTTTTTTCTTTTCTTTATCTTTTTTTTTATCTACTACCTACCTTTATATTATTCTAGCTATATTTTTCCTAGCCCTAGGAGGGAGACTTTCTCCTAGGGCTTATCTTTTTCTAATTCTAATGTTTTATAATTTTCTAATATAATAGATAAGGACTATATCCTTATTAGAGGAATTACTAGTTAGAGGGGGCAGTATAAGAATAGGTGTTAAGATTTTCTATAGTAGAGGTATATATTTATTACTTATTAGTATTATATTTCTTCCTAGGTGATCTATTTTACTTAGGGGTTCTAGTTTAAGGAAGTTATAGAGGAGAGATAGTTAATACCTATTATTATAATATCCCCTTCCTAGTTAAGCGATTATATATTATAGTATATAATTATATAGGATTTAGAATCTTATTTAAGTTAGAAAGACTCTAGATTAGTAGCTATTTACTATAGCTAGTCTATAGCTAGTAAGTAATTATTCTAATTAACTTTATAATTTATTACTTAACTCCTTAGCTTATCTAATAATACCTAGTATAGCTTAGTAGATTAAATAATATCTATCTATTTTAAGCCCTTTATAAGAGTAAGTTTTTATTTAAATTATATAATAAATCTAGTAAATAGTTCCTCTTTATTTTAATAGATAAAGTTAAGCTCTATTAGGGCTAGGTCTTATCTATATAGGTTTTTAAAGACTTTCTCTATATAGTCTAGGAAGGCGATAGGGTTAGAATTACCTATTTCCCCTCCTATCTTAAAATATATAGTTATTCTCTACTAAGTAAAGGGCGCTAGATTATTCTAAATAAAAATAAACTAGGCGTTATTAGGACTAATAAAGTCGTAATTAATATATAGTTTATATATAATCGCCTTTTTCTAGGCATTAAAAGCCTATAGCTTACTATTAAATTTCTTACTAGAAAGCGGTTTCTAGCGATTAGATATAGACCTTAGAGAGTTTAGAGTGGTTTATAATATAATTTAATAGTAAAGCGCTTATTTATAAGATTATACTAATTCTAGCTCCTATAGGGCCTATTATAGTTATTATTCTAATTCTTAAGTTAAGCTAGCCTCTAGTTTTATTAATATAATATTATTAGCTATTCTTTTAATTATCCTACCTATATAGATTTAAATAGAGATAGTGTTTAATTATTATAGACTAGCCCTAGGTATATATAATTAGGCGTTATAATTATTATTAAACACTATAGTAAGAAGTAAGAAATAAAAAGAGGATTAAGCTTATAAAGTTTTATATATAAAAGGCTTTAGGCACATAACTAGCCTAAGCTAGACCGGCTTAGGCTAGCTCGCCCCTACTTTTCTATAGTATAGAGCTAGGCCTATAGGCCTAACTCTATTATACTACTCTAGCCTAAGTTATTATAGCATAAGCCAAAACTATTAAGGAAATAAAGTAATAGATAGAACACCTTATAAAATAGTTAGAAGAACTTAAAACTAATAAAAGAAAGAATACCTATAGTTAATCTAAGTTCTCTAAACTAAAGAGCTATAATAGAACTAAAGGCGATATTAGAACCTTCTTAACCTAAGCTAAAGCCTATCTTAAGGTTAATAATAGTTTTAATATAGCTAGTAATTTAAATTCTTTATATTAGAAACCTTTTAATAGGTAAGGCATTAGAATAGTAGGAGCTAACCCTTAGAGACTATCTTAATAATAGTCTTATAAATTAGAAAATAGAAACTAATAAAGCTTTTAAGGACTATAAAAAGTTTAAATAACTTCTTAAAAATACCTTTAGCGACCTAGATAAATTATATACTATAACTTATAAACTTAAGTTACTTAAATAAACTAGATCTACTTAGCACTATATATAAGAATTCTAGTAGATCGCTACTAAACTTAAATAGGATAATAATAGCTAAATAGAACTATTCTATAATAGACTATATAAAGATATAAAAGATAAAATCTAAAAGTAAGATTAACCTAGAACTATTAAAGTATTTATTATAAACGCTATTAAGGTTAATAATTAGAACTATACCTAATAACTTAAATATAGTAGAAAATAAAATAGGTTTTATAGATTTAAGTATAATTAACTTAATATTAGTAAATAATAAAAATAATCTATAGCGTATAGAACTTACCTAGGACCTATAGAACTTAACGCTACTTATAAAAAAAAAGGAAAGTACTATAAGTATAGAAAAGTAAAGCACTTTATAAATAAATACTAAAGCCCTAAGAAATAATAGAAGCCTATACCTAAAGGATAGAAACTCTAAGATACTAATAGAGATAAACTACTAACTAGAAATATTAGTATAACTAATAGTAAAGACTACTTCTCTAAACTAGAAAGAAACTACTTCTTAGAGAAAGAATTAGATATAGTCTATATTAAGAATAAAGATTAGGAATATAGAACTTAATTACTAGAAATTAGATTAATTAACTTATCTAACGCCTATAATTATATTCTATTCCTATAAGGACCTAAGCTACTAGAATATTATCTAGTTAGTATACTACTAACTAGAAAGAGGGACCTAGAACCTATTAGAGTTATAATAAAGAGAATAGACATTATAGACCCTTACGCCCTAATTATAAGACTATATAAAGTAAAAGTATACTTTAATCTATAACTTTATCTTCTTAGTATATAATACCTAGCACTTAGCACCTAATATTAAGACTATACTAGGATCCTATAGGCTTTATACTTATATAATAATTATAGATAACACCTATAAAAAAAATTAGAATATAGATAGTTTCTAAAGTTTATACTAGAATAAGGATTTAGCCTATTCCTAGAAATAGATCTATAATACTAGATAATCTAGAAATATAATAAGAATAAACTTATACTATAGAAATCTAAAAATAAATATTATACTAAAGATAATAATATATATACTATCTAAGCTATAACCTTATAATATAAGGATAGTAGAAATAGTATTATAATAAGTAATCTACTTAGCCTAGATTTAATTAGTATAATAGGTAGGCGATCTAGACGCTGCCTACGCTCCTATGCTCTAAAAAAACTAAGTATTTTTTAAACACTATAAGAAGTAAATTAATAGTTAGAAAAAGGCAGCTATTAAAGCAACTAAGGCCTTTCTCTTTATAGGGATCTAATTAGTCTCTATATACTATAAATATTAATAGATATAAACATCTTACTATTAATATTATAATAATAGGAAAAGAAACCTAGGTAATAATAGATAGTAGAGCATAAGGAAACTATATCTTACTAAATCTTATTAATAGATTTAAATTATACTAAAGAAATAAAGATAAGCCTTACTAACTTATAACTATAGAAAGACATATAGTAAAGTATAGCTAAGGATAAGTAGAAATAAAGGTTATATAGCTTTTTATCTATATATAAGATATAAAACACTATACTATATTAGATATTATAAAGATCTTAAGATATAATATAATATTAAGGATATTTTAGTTATAGGTAAGTAATCCTAGAGTTAACTAAAGAATAGACTAACTTTAGTAGAATATACTAAGATATAATTATAATAATAAGAGCGGCCTATAGAAGAAGGCACCTTAATTAAATTATAATAGGCCTCTAGAAATATATATAATTACTAGAGAGCCTAAAGCTAATATAATAAAGATACCTAAGGAATACTTAAAATATTATAAGCTATTTAGTAAAGAGCTAGAAATAGGACTACTAGAGTATATATACTAGGACTATAAAATTAAACTCTAGCTTAGTAAGGAACCTAAGTTCTATAAGATATATCCTTAGAACCCTAAGTAAGAAAAAGCACTTAAGGAGTATCTAAAGGAGAACCTATAAAAGGGATATATTAGACTATCTAAATTACTAATAGGATACCTAATCCTATAGGTTTAAAAGAAAAATAGAGAATTATAACTATATATTAACTATTAATAACTAAATAAGATTATAATTAAAAATTAATACTTATTACTACTAATAGTAGAAATTAAGGATAAGCTAGGGAAAGCTAGTTAGTTTACTACTTTTAACCTAAAAAAGGCTTATAACCTTATCTATATTATAAAAGATTATAAGTAGAAAACTATTATCTAAACTATAAAAGAATATTATAAATATTTAATAATACCTTTTAGACTTATAAATATACTAGCTATATTTTAAACTATAATTAATAATATCTTATAAAGATAACTAATTAAATCTATTATTATCTACTTTAATAATATCTTATCTACTCTAATATACTTAAGGAATATAAGAAATATATATATTAGATACTATAAGTACTATAAGATAATAAGCTACTAGTTAAATTAAAGAAGTATAGATTCTATTAGTAGAAAGTTAAATTTTTAGGATTTAAGATCTAACCTAGAAAAATAAGTATAAGCTAATTAAAGATATAGGTAATTAAAGAATAGCTAATACTAAAGATACTTAAAGAAGTTAGAGGGTTTTTAGGATTTATAAACTTTTACTAATACTTTATATATAACTATAGAAAAGTTATAATACTACTTATAGACCTTATAAAAAAAGATTAAAACTTCTTCTAGACTAATATAGAAGAATAAGTATTCTAGAAACTTAAGAGTAAAATTTTAGAAGAACTAGTCTTACTTATAGTAGACCTAGATAAACTATTTAAAATTAAAATAAATGCCTTAGACTTTACTCTAGGTAGATAACTAGAATAATAAGATAAAGAAAGATAACTTTATCTAGTTGCTTTCCTCTCTAAGAAACTTTATAGACTAGGATTAAATTATAGTATTTATAATAAAGAACTTATAGTAATTATTAAAGTATTTAAGGAATAGAAACACTACCTTAAAGGAGTAAACTATAAGATTAAAGTGTTTATAGACTATAAGAACCTAACCTTATTTATAACTATAAAGGATTTAAATAAACATTAAATTAGATAGTATAAAACCTTTATAGATTATAATTTTAAAATTATATATAGAAAAGAATCTAAAAATAAAAGAGTAGATATACTTAGCTAAAGAGAGGATTTAAAATTAAAAGAACTAGTAGATAATATACTACTATTATATACTAATAAGGATAGGAACCTTATATTAGACACCTAAGAGATTAATATAACCTAGTAAGCTATATTAAATAATATATAGATATAATAAATTATATTAAGCGTTATAAATAATAAATACTTAAATAATTAGGAAATAAACTTATATATTATAAAGAAAGGTAAGACCTTCTTATATAATAAATAATAGTATATTCCTAGTATACTTTAGAAATAACTTATTAAAGAAATATATAAACACCTATTATATAGACACTAGGGTATAAAGAAGATAATTAATAGATTATAAAGATTATATAACTTCCTAGAAAGTAGAAAAATTATATAAGAAATAATTAAAGAATATAATATATATAATAAAGTAAAATTAAGATAATATATACTATATAGTAAATTATAACTAATATTACTACTTAAAAGAGTATAGTAAATAGTAACTATAGACTTTATTATTAAATTACTAAAGTCTAAAGAACTAATAATAGGAGTTAACTATAATAATATCCTAGTTATTATTAATAAACTTATAAAATATACTTACTATATTCCTTATATAGAATCTAGTAATACTAAAGACCTAGTATATATAGTTTTTAAGATAGTTATCGCCTAGTATAGTTTACTAATAAAACTAATATTAGATTATAATAAGTTATTTATATTAAACTTCTAGAAAAGTCTTATAGAAATTATAAAAATTAAGTAAAATCTATCTATAGTATTTTATCTATAAATAGATAGATAAATAAAAATCTTAAACTAGATACTTAAATAATACCTATAAAGCTATATTAACTATTAGTAGAACGACTAGGTAAAATAGCTACCTTTAGTATAATAGGCTTATAATAGCTTAGAAAATAAAAATATAAAAATATTACTATTTAGGGCAAACTATAGATTTAACCCTATAATTAAAATATATATAGTATAAAGCGTATATATACTAGTAGCTATAGTGTATATAGTAACTATTATAGATATATAAAAACATTTATAGAAAAAATAGATTTTTCTATAGAACTAAATAAAGTATTATATAGATAAAAAGAGATTATTAGTACTAATCCTAGAGGAAGGGCATAAAGTATACTTTATCTATAAAAATATAAAAATAAAATAACCTAGTAATAAACTTAACTAGAAGAAAATAAGACTATTTATTATTAAATAAAAACTATTAAATACTAACTATAAACTATTAGTATTAAAAGGGATAAAAATATATCCTATATTCTATATTTTACTACTAGAGAAAGCACTAGATAGTACTATAATCGCTATAAAACTTATAGTAGAAAATATAAATAAGTATAAAGTAGAAAAAATTCTTAAGGTATAAGGAAATATTAAAAATTATTATTATTTTATTAAATAAAAAGGATACTTAAATTTAGAAAATATATATAAACTAATATATAACCTTAAGAACTACTTATAGTTACTTAACTATTTCTACTAAAAAACGCCTCTTATTCTAATAAACTAATTTTATACAAGGAACTAATACTAAATTCTATATTTAGAGAACGTATTAATATAGGATCTAGCTCTTTAGAAGATATAAGAAGAGGATTAGAAGTCTAATAACACTACTCTAATTCCTCCTACTTAATACGCTCTAACTCTTCTATATTATTAATACCCTATATAACTATATATATTATTTTCTTAAACTATAATTTCTTTTATTTTTAAAGGTAATATACTTTTATACTTACCCTCTCTAGTTCCTCTTCTATATCTTCTAGTTTAGATTTAACCTTATAATACTAATTACTAATATAATAAAGCTACTATAAAGTAAGAGGATTTTTATTATAGTAAGATTAATTAAGGTAAATATACTTATAATAATAAGAGAAGTCTACTTTAGACGCCTTATAATCTAAGATACCTTATTTCTTATAAAAAGAATATAGGAGTATATTAATAAGCTTTTTAACTATTAATTTAAAAAAGGTGTTTTACTTATCTATTTTATAAGAAACTTTTTAGGAATAAATAAAAGGCCTTATAATATAATTAGCTAATATAATAGTATATAATAATATAAAAGGGAAATTATATAGATATATAGGCGGCCTAATCTAAGGGCCTTAAAGATAAGACCTATAGAGGAGGAGTATTATATTATAAATAAAACTATATAGGACTAGTCTATAGTAGGCGCACTATAAAGCTATAGTCCTAGTATAATACTAAGAAAGAAGTTATATAATAGATTATTAGATTATTAAGATAATCTAGTAATAAAGGATTATTATAGAATATAAATAATCTAAATAATCTAAGGAATAGTAAAGAACTAGATAAGTATATAAAGGATAGAGATTCTAGTAGCTAGGTAGTCTAGATCTCTACTAATTAATCTAAGTAATAGTTTTACTATTAGGAATAACTTCCTAATAGTACTTACTATATACTATAATAAACCGACTTATTAAGTATTAAGCCTACTTATATTTACCTAACTTACTTCCTAAGAAATAGACCCTTCTATAACTTAGAATAAGCCACTATTATATCTATATATAGTTATAAAGGCTAGGCGTTATAGAAATTAAAGACTACTTAATACTCTATAGAGTCCTAAATAAATTCTACTTAATAGCTATATTGTTAGGCACTGGTTAGGGCCCTTAGTTCTCTCGACTCTATTATTAAAAGAGACTACGTACTTGTCTAAACTAGCGCTAGACGAGCCTCTACTCTTAGCTAAATAAATAACTAGTAGGATAGTATTACGTCTAAAATAACCGTAGTCTAGTTAGAAATAAAAGGTAGTAAATTCTTATCTCTCCTCTAAAGTTCCTTATAGACTGTTTATTCTAACTAGTAGGGCGTTAGAAATAACGCCTATTATAATATATAATATATATACTTATATTAGCTAATAGAATCACTTACTAACTATTAATTATCTATATTAGGTATCTATAGAAACTAGAATATATAAGCTAAGGAAATCTAGAAGGAATTTAATAATATCTTAATAAGCATAGCCTATTAGTTAATAGTATATAAGCTAAAGAGTAAGGAAAGAGATAATAATAGTATAGACCTAGGTTAATAACGCTAAATTAATATAGTCTAGTAGACTAAGGAATAGATAGCTCTAACCTTATTATACTAAGGATATATATATATATATATAAATTTACTATAACTCTTTATTACTATTTTATGCTTATTACTATTTTATAATTATATAGACTTATTAAATTAATATAGGGATAGTTTCTTTTCTTTTACTAATAGAGGCGTTAGCTTATAGTAGGCGGCACTATTATATAACTATAACTATAACTAGTAGGTCACATAGATTAGCCTCGGTCCTATAGAATGAATGAATCATTAAGTTACATCATCGGCACTCTATAGCACCGTCGGCGTTGCCCCCTCCCTTATTGACGAAATGGAATGGGAACAAAAAGAAGAAAAAAAAAATCTAAAGTAAAAATAATACAATTATTTTTCTTTTTAAGGAAGCTACATCCACCGCCTGCAGCCGTGTTCAATATTCCACGGCTACTCGCAATCTTTCGGCGCACGCAGGCCATCCCCAGTGATACCCCCCCAGGGGAAAAAAAAAGGTAACCTCTAGATTTTACAAAAAAAAAACAAAGTTTATTTATTTTTTTTTTTCGAATTCTCGAAATCGAGTTAACAAACACTGTACTACCGAGAAAACCTACCCCCCCCCCCCCCCCCCC
>JAFEME010000284.1:0-37785 GCA_018831755.1 Niveomyces coronatus | reverse complement strand
TCTTTATTATTTACTAATATTAGGTTAGTTATGCTTAAATCTATAAAACCTATTTTATTTTCTACTATATTTAAGTTATTAGGCATAGTTCTAATTATTAATCTTAATAGCGTTTATAATAAATACCCTAATAGTTCTAAGTTAGTCCTACTTTAAGATTTTATCTTTTATATCTTTATATAGTCTATTATAGAATAGTTTTATTTAGCTATTATTATCCTATTTAAGTTTAGTAGTAATCTACTAGAATTTTTATATATAGTGCTAAGTAGATTTAGTTTATTTAAGTAACTTAACTTTATAAGTTATAGTATATAATTTATTTAGGTCGCTAAAGATATTCTTAAGGAGTTATTTAAACTTCTTATAGTCCTTAAAAGCTTTATTAGTTTCTATTTTCTAATCTATAGGACTATTATTAAGATAGTCTCTAAGGGTTAGCTCTTACTATTCTAATACCTTACCTATTAAAAGATTTCTAATATAAAGAATTTAATTCTTAGCTATATTAAGACTATTATTAACCTTAAGGTAGGCTTTAGCTTAAGTTAAAAAGGTTCTAATATCGCCTTTAGTTCTATTATAGCCCTCTAGCTTAGGGAACTTAGGTCGGCTATAGTTATTTTTTCCTTTATTAGTTTTAAGTTCCTTTAGCTATTTTATAAGATATTCTATCTATTATTTTATTTCCTTAATAGTTTTAGCTTATATTATAATAACTTAGGCTAGGGTAGTAGTATTACTATTTATAATAAATATTATAAAGGTTAGTACTACTTAAGGTTTTAAGTAACTTACTAAATAAGACTAATTAAAGTATAATAGTAGCTTATTCTAAGTTATAAAAAGGTCTATTTCTTAGGAAATAAGTTAGGTAAATATAAGTAGGCTTAATACTTAATAAATTAGTTTATTATAGTATATAGTAAGTACTATTAGGAAGTTATTCCTAATAGTAAAACTATTACTTAGATTAATTAGTAGAGATCTAGACTACCTAGCTACTAGAATTCTTATTCTTTATATACTTATCTAGCTCTTTACTATTCTCTTAGTGATCCTTACTACTCTATATAGCTTAGTGTGCTTAGTGCTAAGTATATAGATCTAACTAATCTTATTAAGTAGTTATATAACTTCTACTTATATTGCTCTAAATCACTTATGTTATTAGGGTCGGGCCGCTGCTATAGGCCGCCTCCTTTATTCTTGTTTATAACACTTAGGTAGGGTCTAAAAGGGTGCCTTTCTATTCCTATTAAGCCTTTATAATAAGGTATTAATATCCTAAATGCTTATAGATAATATTATAACTATTAAGTAAGTGCTCTTTTACTAATTCTTAATATACTAATAAAAAGTATATCTAAGGAGAAGCCTAGCGTTATAATTTTAAAGGTGTTTTATTAATTCCTTAATTTTTTATTTTAGGCTCCCTTAGGTATATAATTCACCTACCTTTATATTAAGGATAAGGTTCTTATATTTAAGCTATAGTCGTTCTAAGATTATAGGCTATAATAGCCTTAGAATAATATAGAAAAGTATAAAGAACCTCTACTTATTAATATTTACTATTACCTATAATATATATTAAATTAGGACTAGATTACCTTACATTATAATAATAATTTACTAAGGTATAGATAGCTAAATTTATTTAATTATTAAGTTAGCTATAACTTTTTTATTTATTACTCTATAGTATTTATAACCTAAATTAATAAGTATATTAATAAAGGAGGCCTATTATATAAAGGAAGGTATAAGAAATAGATAAGAGTTTCTTTTTCTTTTTCTTTATTCTCTTTTTTCTTTATTATCTACTATTATATTATTCTAGTTATATTTTTCCTAGTCTTAGGAGAGAGGCTTTCTCTTAGGGTTTATCTTTTTCTAATTCTAATATTTTATAACTTTCTAATATAATAAATAAAGATAATATCCTTATTAGAAGAATTACTAGCTAAAGGGTATAGTATAAAATTAGATATCTAGATTTACTATAGTAGAGGTATATATTTATTACTTATTAGTATTATATTTCTTCTTAAGTGACCTATTTTACTTAGGGGTTTTAGTTTAAGAAAGTTATAGAGGAGAGATAGTTAATACTTATTATTATAATATCCCTTTTCTAATTAAGTAATTATATATTATAGTATATAGTTATATAGGATTTAGAATCTTATTTAAGTTAGAAAGACTCTAGATTAGTAGTTATTTATTATAACTAGTCTATAGCTAATAAGTAATTATTCTAATTAACTTTATAATTTATTACTAGACTCTTTAGCTTATTTAATAATACTTAATATAGCTTAGTAGATTAAATAATATCTATTTATCCTAAGCCTATTATAAGAGTAAGTTTTTATTTAAATTATATAATAAATCTAGTAAATAGTTCCTTTTTACTTTAATAAATAAATTTAAGCTCTATTAAGGCTAGATCGTATCTATATAGATTTCTAAAAACTTTCTCTATATAGTCTAGAAATATAAAAAGATTAGAATTACCTATTTTCCCTCCTATCTTAAAATATATAGCTATTCTCTACTAAGTAAAGGGCGCTAGATTATTCTAAATAAAAATAAACTAGGCTTTATTAGGACTAATAAAGTCTTAATTAATATATAGTTTATATATAATTACCTTTTTCTAAGTATTAAAAGCCTATAGCTTACTATTAAATTTTTTACTAATAAGGAGTGGTTTCTAGTAATTAGGCATAGTCCTTAGAGAGTATAGGTTAGTTTATAGCGCGATTTAATAGTAAAGCGCTTATTTATAGGATTATACTAATTCTAGCTTCTATAGAATCTACTATAGTTATTATTCTAATTCCTAGGTTAAGCTAGCCCTTAGTTCTATTAATATAATATTATTAACTATTTTTTTAATTATTCTACCTATATAGGTTTAAATAGATATAGTGTTTAATTATTATAGACTAGCCCTAGGTGTATATAAATAGGCATTATAATTATTATTAAATACTATGGTAAAAAGTAAAAAATAAAAGGGGTTAAGCTTATAAAGTTTTATATATAAAAGGCTTTAAGCATATAACTAGCCTAAGCTAGACTAGCTTAGGCTAGCTCGCCCTTACTTTTCTATAGTATAGAGCTAGGCCTATAAGCCTAACTCTATTATACTACTTAATAGATTATTAGAATTAATACCTATTATAATATATAATAATTATGATTTTAAATAAGTAATATAAAACTAATTTAATAGATAACTATTTTATTATAATAGATAGCTATTAATATCAATATAATTTATAAAATTAGTATTTATAATACTATATTAGTATTTATAGAATTTATTAAATAGCCTACCTAATTAAATATAGAAAAGATATCTTTAAATAAACTTTATAGTTAATTTAGTATTAGTACTTAAGAACTATATAAATAGATAGTTTTATAAGTTTTTAAAAGAGTAAAAAAATAATAGAGACACTACTTAAAAACCATAGCTAGTAAGTATATACTATATGCTAATATAGCACTATAAAGGGCGCTTTAACTACTTTTTTGTCTATATACATAAATAAGCTATTTGAAAATTGATGTCCTAGGCACAAGGATATTGGATCGCTGAGGGCGGCACCGTTGTTAGTGGTTTCTCATCCATACTCATTATTGTCCAGACTCCGGAACATGATTTCTTTAATGAGAAACCAGCAGGCACGTCTTGCCTCTTGCACACCACGCCCGGGTTAACATACCCACCGAGCATGCACCAAGCCCTACCAGTGAGATAGGGCTACATTATACTGGCAGCAAGAACCGCGCAGATGTCAGCAATACTGAAAGCACAAATAGCATGAGTGCTGTCTTGCCCGGAAAGTCGCGGCCAGGACTGCAGAGCCTCGCATCCGGTTCCTGGGCTAATAGACACGTCAATGTGAGGCTTTACAATAGCCCGCTACTCTGGTCAAGCTAACAGCAGTATCGAAATGACGCAGGTTTTCATCACCGGTAGCGCATTTGTAATACTGGACGGGCCTAATAGCATCGTGCAAACTATTTATGATAGCAATGACCAAGAACTTGAGGCTATTGCATTCGACGACTCAAGTGGCAAGATAGCAGTGTGTACCCGCAAGCTAGTACGAATATATCGACCCAGTGCTCGACTGAAAGATCCTTTAAAGGTGGGTTGAGAAACTTCTAAAGGTACTTCAAACTCGTGGCTATGCTAACATCAGACTAGTGGGCATTCGAAGATTCCTTCGAAGCATCGCCATCAGCTGATGAAATATACGCACTCTCTTGGGGTCGTGAAGAGGAGCTTCTCGTCGCCTCCTCGTTCCTATCATTGTATTCGACCAGAACTGGAGCTCGGCGTCTCTGGCGGAAAACACTCCCAAGCTCGGCAAGATATGCAGCGTTATCAGCCGATTCGGCATATATTGTATCCTTTTCCGACTACGATCGAAGACCCAAAGTCTGGCGACGACTCGCCTACGGTCAGAATGAAGTACGTTTTGATCACTCGTATCTACCACATCCGAATATCGTGACATGGGTGCGTTGGCGCAAGCCAATCCATGACCATCAATCCGGCACAAATTTTCTCTATACTCTCTGTATTGATGGCTCTGTCCGTGTATGGACGCCAATAGAGGCACATGATGGGCAGTTCTGGCAGTTATGGGGCTCTATCAACATACAAGCGTCTTTGCAAGTTCCGCAAGACAACCTTTCGCACTGGGTCGTATGCGTGATCCACTGTCGAGACTTCATGCCTTGCGTAGAACGATTGGTTCAAGAACGCATGTCAGACGAGTCAACCACTGGCGAAGTTGCAATGGAGCATCTGGTCGCTCTAGCAAACAAATCTCCGGAGATCTGTCTGGCGATAAGCGCAAATGGCCTCATGTCAGCCTGGGCGCTTGACATTGGTGGTAATAACAACGCTGAAGCCGAGCGCTTATTTAATATTGCTCATGCGAATTTAGGTCGGAAGCTGGAAGTTCTTGAAGATACCTGCACCCCTCTAGGTCTGCCTCGTGCAGAGATGCATTCGTATTTCGATACTACTAATGGGGTACTAACATTTCTTCTACACTCATTCGATGGTCGGATCGGTGTCTTTTACAGTGATGCGGTAGACTTATTCAGCCCGATGACGACTTGCCGCCGCATTTCTCCGCAAACAATTTGGTCCGGACACTCGGCTCCCATTATCAAAATGAATCGCAGCTTCAGCGGGCGTGCTATTGTTTCTCGCAGCCAAACGGGTGAATGCATTGTATGGGTTCACAACCAAGAAAGTTGGTCCATGTCGGACGTCAGCTTGAATCGACGTAGTGTCGTCCCATATGTCGGGTGTATCTATCGAATTTGTGTTCTACAAGAGGGTCAGTTTATTGTCTGTCTTGGTGTGGGCAACATTTCTCTGTGGGACTGCAGATCGAGCACAGCGTGTATGCTTGCGAACTTTTCGGTGCAGTGGAGCGGTAGCCCGCTTTGTCTTATAGCTTTGCCCATTCCCGAACCTTGTCAGAGAATGACGAATTATATCTCCATGATCACATCCGAAGGCACTGGTTTCGTCTGGGAGGTCACATTGCCGAATTGCGCTGACGAAGACATTCGCTATATACGAGACTTTTGCCAATTCAAACTCGACGGTTCGGATGGCAATTTTGACTATGTTCTACCTGTTGATCCTGCTGGAAAACTCCCCGTCGCATCTGGCTTTCTTGACGTGTTTGCTCACGATTGCGCCCTCTCATATAACAAAAGGGGTCGGGTGGAATTTTGGACTGCTAGTGTCGATGCTATAAAGCGAAATGTGGGTTGGCTGTCCACATGCTACACGGAAACTGGGTTGGAGCGACCCGCGTTAGCGAGCGGAAGCACCTCAAAGAAAGCTGCACTGGTCAACTCGAAGAGATGCCAGCTTACTATCTGGGACATCGGCGGTTCTCGCCTCGAATTCGAAGAGGAGTACGATGGCCATGAAGTTATCCAAGATTTGGACTGGACTTCAACGCCGAACGGACAGTCGATTCTAGCCGTCGGCTTGCAGTTTCAAGTCATTCTGCTCTCTCAAATGCGTTTTGATTACTTGAACCGAGGGCCGGCGTGGGCGCAGATTCGAAAGATTAGTATACGCGATGCCACACCTCACTCAATTGGAGATTCGACATGGTTGGGGGATGGCTATCTTGCCATTGGAGCTGGCAATCAGCTGTTCATCCATGACAGACTTGTCAATGGGGAGAACGGCAGTTTTCTTGATCTTCGATTGCCAGTTCGAGATGATGGCACCTGGGACATTTTTGAAGCTGCTCAACGACTGAATGGTCCGTTACCATTATTTCATCCACAGTTTTTAAGCCAGTCTGTCCTATCTGGTAAAGTGACGTTAGTGGACCGCATTATCAGAGAACTCCATAGAACTCTTGAATCCCTTGTGCCTGGTGAGCCTATCGATGACTATTTAGGACTGGATATGCAGGATATCTATATTCCTAATGTGAGTGACCTACAAAAATATCCAGACTGGTCCACTGACTGCTTAAGCACATAAACAATTCATACCCTAGAAACGAGACTTTGAAGTATCTCGATAGTAGCCAAGGAGAAAATAGCGATGAAGAACTCGGTCTCGATGCAATTGCTGCGTCCATCAACGAGATCCTGACCGAAGTCCGAATTCCACAGCTGACAGGACATGAGCAAATTCAACTGATGGACATGATCGAGTGTTCTGCATTTGTAGAGCGCCATCGCCGGTCAATGGACGAAAATGGAATGCGTTTCATGCTCTTTTCTCGCCAGCATGCTCTTCGCAAGGGCCGGACAAGCGAGGTCCATTTGTCGTGGAGAGAGATCAACTGGGCATATCATTCTAGTACTCAGGACATTCTTGTTGACTTCGTTTCAAGGCAGTCCCATGGGCCCATGCTATGGATACATGCGCGAGAATTTGGCCTTTTCATGTGGCTAAGTGACATTTCCGCTCTGCGAGCACAGATGGAAGTCGTGGCAAGAAATGAATATACCAAAAACGAAACCAAAAATCCGGTCGATTGCAGTCTGTTTTATTTGGCGTTGAGAAAGAAGAATGTCCTCCAAGGTCTCTGGCGCATGGCAGTTGGAAATAAAGAGCAATCCGCCACGCACCGTTTGCTATTGAACAACTTCGAAGAAGAGAAGTGGAGGATTGTGGCCCAAAAAAACGCATATGCTCTCTTGAGTAAACGACGCTTTCGTGAGTCCATATATGTACTGCAAAGAGTGCTCATGCTGACGGAGTAGAATATGCTGCTGCCTTTTTTCTCCTTGCTGATCAATTACAAGACGCTGTCGAGGTCTGTCTCCGTCACTTGAAGGACGTTCAGCTCGCTGTTGCTATTGCCCGAGCCTATGAAGGCAACAACGGTCCTGTTGCGCGTAATCTGCTTCAAGATGAGGTACTACCACTCGCAGCTGCTGAGGGGGATAGATGGATGGCATCGTGGGCTTTTTGGATGCTGGGTCGGAAGGACATGGCTGTGCGAGCAGTGATAGTATGCCAACTCGAACCGGCGTCTCGCCCGTACCAAGTCGTGCTAACGTGTATGCAGACACCAGTGTACACACTTTTAGAGACTCCCACTTCGCCAGACATTCAATGTCGACTATTTCTATCAGACGATCCAGCACTCGTTGTCCTCTATGCACAATTACGACACATGACTCTGCAGACTTTACGTGGTGCTTCAAAAATTAGTCACAGAGCAGAATCGGAATTCATTTTGCATAGCGCAAAAATATACAATCGTATGGGTTGTGATCTCCTGGGTCTAGACCTTGGTGAGTGGAGTATCGGATCATGCTGTAAAACCAGTGACTAAAACTGATGCAGTGCGAAATTGGGAATTCCAACATACTGCTACTCCAGGCTTTGGAGGGGAAACCGACCCCCTTAAGCTTCTTCGGCGCAGAAGTTCACTCGTCGTGAATGATTTGCCGACAATGCATAGTCAGATGAGTTTATCAAATAAGCTTCAAGAAGTCCAAGTTCCGGCCACTTTTGAAGAGCCGGATGCTGGTTCGTTGCTCGAAAGCTTTGGGTTGTGAGTAGGCATGGCGCTACATTTCGATAAAATTTAGTCAAGGCTAGCATGCGGTTCATGAGCGACAATAGTCATCTCGAGCTAGATGTTAATAGGGGCCGTAAATAGTAGCTGCCTAGTTTTGAGAAGAGTCTAGATTGCATAATACGAAGGGAGCTTTATTTGAAGAAAGTGGAAATGGTCGGGATAACAGACCTACGTAAAACCCCTCCTCTTTACGCAGATTAACAATTGCACTGCGGCTATAAGGTTGTACACCTAGCAGCCCTCTATGTTTATTATGTGTGATATATATATAACTACGAATGCTTGCGTCAATTTTGTAGCTGAGAAGTAAAGCTTTTCTGCCCCACAGAACGTGCGATCGGCGGCTCTGTCATCGCCGTGGGTTGACTCGCCTGAACAGTGTGTGTTCGATTGCGAGGCGTTGAGGGACCCCGTCGCCGTGAAGTGGGAGGACGTTGTCCAACAGCTTCTCTACCGGAGAACGGACGCGTCTGTATCGCAGAATCAACGTAACGAGAATTTCCTCTCGACAAGTAGTTCTGGCCCACGCTCATGTTGCTGATCGGCTGAAAGGTGTTTCTGGTCATTGCAGAGAAATCTGCGCTGATTTGGGCATCTCGATGAAGGCTTGCGGGTATAGGTGCTTGTGGTGTTGTGGTCAATGCACCCGAGAACTTTGGAACAATGTCTTTATGTGTAGATCGGCTGATAGCCGGCTCTACTAGACCTAAATCCTGGCTCGAATTGAGCTCATCGGCCAGGTTGACGGCAGTCAACTGCTCATTTGTTTCTGGCAGCGCTGGCATTGGCTTCACGAAGGAACCTGGCACTGCCAACACTCTACTTGTCCAACGTGTCGGTGTGTCTATTGACATTGTTGAAGTTCTGAATCTGTTCAAACCGGGCGACTCGATATTGCGACTTCTCCATATTAAATGTCTATGTGGAAAGACGCCTATACTATTTCGACCATTGTATTGCCGATTGACTGGTGGGGTAGTCGCTGATCTGGTGGGACGGGGCTCTTCTAAGTTTCGGCTGCAGACTCGCCAAGTCTTGAATGCCCGACCCCGTTTGTCGATTTCCGACCTTTGTTGAAGCATAGCCGCTGTGTGTGCTTTGCCATGACCTTGTAACGAAGCGATTGACCATATTTTCAAGACTTGGCGTTGCTTGCGAGGCATGGATGAATGCCACCCCTGCAGCTCCTGCAGCTCCAGCTTCCTTGAGAGCACGCTCCAACGATCAAGGATGCTACAGACAGCAAACCTCTGTCCAGCCGCGGATCGCTCTTGCTGCTGATATACGGAAATCGTCCAGTTTTCGATAGCGGCCACTTTACTGAGGAATGACTGCGTGGCATGACTGTTCGCGACCTTTGCACGTATTGTAGCTTGGTTTTGGCTTATTGAAGAGCGCCACAAGCATAGTGCCTGATGGAATTGCCTTCTTTTTTTAACTGAGGAAGCCTCCTTGTATCGCAGCCTAAGTTGCCGTCTAGTTTCTTCTTTTCGAGAGAGTCTTCTAGCTTTGTGGGTGTTATCGACTATCCGTAAGAACTTGGTCGCCATGATATAGAGTCGAGCACGGTTGGCATAAAACTCGAGTCTTCTGATATGATCCGTGTACTGTCTGAGAAGGGTAAGGGAGATTGAGGTATAATGCTGCGCGCGACAAGCATAAGCGTCTGCTTCGATTGCCTCATCGAATTCAGCTACTCTGCCCCAGTCATTCAACCCTCTTAGGGTCGCTTCATAGTCGTTCCGCCAGATGAATGCTTGGACTCGAGCGGAAAGGTTCCACTTATCGAGAGCCATAGACACTCCCCTCCACTGCCTTTCAACTCGACATGCCCACGCTGTTTTTTGTAATTCAGTGCGCTCTTGCCAGGCTTCCAGACGTGTAAGCCCAGATCGAATCAATTGCATGGATTTGCTAGTGGTGTGACCACTTGCCTCTTGCTCGGCTCTCCTAACCCAACGACGCAAGATGTACCTCATTTGCGCAAGGCGCCGATCTGTCGCTTCCGACTTTGCGAACATTGCATTCGTCGCTGCCAATCGTTTCCAGTGACACAAAGTCCTGCTTTTGACCTCACGGACTGAGCCAATACGAGCTGCTTCGCGCGCAACGCCACATAACCACAAAGTGATGGCTCGTCTGGCTCTCCGTATGTGGTAGTTTTCTGCTATCACGATAGCAGCCAGGCACAACTGTTCCTCCTGGCAAGCAATGGCGCGCCGAAGTTTCTGTACTGCGGTGAAAGCCCTCATGTGACCCACAGCGGGCGACCTCGAGTTAGGGGTCTGACTCCAGCCGAGAAAGCATCGAAATCGAATCATATGCCGTCGAGCCAAGGCTTCTTTTTCTAGTCTTGTTGCAGTTTTCTCCGCCCAATGGTTGAAAATTTTGCTCGCGAGATATATTTCCCGTGCTCTCCCAGCCCTCTGGAACAGAATAGTATGATCGCCATGACCGGCGCTTGTAGTTTGTTCCCTGTCGGCTTGTACGCGGTGTTCTATGTGTGAACCTAATCCAGCATCTTCCGCTATAGGCGGCTTTTCGCTACGCACGCGGGAGGTGATGACTTCGTCGAGCTGATTAGGCGGTTGTCTTTCAGACACAGCGTCACGTATCAATGCAAGATCTGCCACACTGACACTCGGAAGCCTCCTTCTATCGGGCGAGGCAGCAGTCCGAAGCTTCAACGGTGCTGAAGGAGATACCGCTGGGAGTTTCCGCACCTTGCTAATTGTGCGCCATCGTTCCAGGACTGTGAGCAGGCTAGGACGAATCAAAGCAGCGGGCGAAGCACGCATACTCTTTCCGAGATCTGCAGGATCCTGACTAGATTGTACTGCGTCTCCAGATCGGCCGGGAAGATGTTGGGTCCCTGGATACGAGGAATTGGCTTCGGGCATATGCTGATGTACTCGTGAAGAAAGGTCATGCTCAAGTGACATTCGGTCCTCGTAGCTCCGCTGCGGGCTTAGTATAGCCGATGTGCCACTGCTACTTGCATGCGTGTTCAGCTGTGCGTCCGCGCGCCCCGTTGCGCGGGATGGTGCCGCGATCACTTCCCCAGTGTTGCCATGGGCTGTCGGGGAGTTTGGTGTCGGCTTGTCAGCTTGATCTCTGCCCCGGACTTCGCTATAGGCACTCCCATTCTGTGGGTATATTTCCTCGATCGATGATGATGTAGTCTCGCCAAATTCGAGGGATATTCCCATACCGGCCAAAACGTACTGGAACTTTTCATGAAGACTACGGGTACCCTTCTCTCCACCAACGCGGAATATCAGACGAGAGAGGTGACTGTCCTCGTCTGGATCGATACCATATTGTGGCAGGATCTCGTCATATGCTTTAAATAAAGCTGTTGACGGGAGAGGACGCAGCACGCTGGGATCGTCGAGTTTCTGTTGGGCAGAGGCGACAATTTCGTGTAATACTTGAATATCTATATGCTATTAGACTAAGATACAGTGGCCCATACGGTAATTTCACCTTTATTCGAGTAGTATGGATCCTGCGCCGTCACCGTTCCGGCTGGCGATTGGGTGTCTACATACTCAAGCAGTCGCATAAGTTCGTCCTCGTGTGACTGACGCGGTACGACCATCGCGCACGCCACTGATGTCTGTCAAACCCAGTTTCGCAACATGAGTTAGGAAGTACGGTAAGAAGAGCTCGGATCTTACTCAGAAAGCGAGATTCGAATCGTCTGCTCTCGATCCGTAATCGAGGGAGACCGCGCAAATGGGCTTTGCTAATAATGGAAAGAACTTGTAAAGGCAAGTGATGTATGTATGGGAATTAGTGACACACAACAAGCACTTCACTTAGTGCCCAAATATACTTTCAAAATCTCTGCACAGCGCAGAGGTTTCGTGGTTTGTTCAAGGAAGGATTGCGTCGGTGTCGAGTAATAGTCGCGTCCTTTCTGTAATTCTGATTGTTGCAATACGCGTTCAGTGTCACAGTACTGCAGTGGGTGCCGCAAAGTGACGCTAAAAGCTGCTTTATGCTAAAACACACTCTTTATCAAGTTAGTTTCTAAGCCTATAAAAATAGTATTAAGTATAAAAAAATCATTGTTATGGTATTCTACTAGCTTAAAACTACTATAACTCTAAGTTTCTTTATTTTTACTTAAATATAGAATTCTATTAAATATAAAATTTTAAATTTTTATTATAAGTTCGAATTAATAATTTAAATATATTATAAGATAGTATAAAGTATAAAACTTAATGTATAAATACTAATATAGTAAGAGTATTATATAGTTTTAAGCTTAGATTAATAATATTTTTATATATTAAAATTAAGCTTAATTCTATAATAATAGTTTATTTTTAATTATAATATATTTATTTATTAATAGATATATAAACTTAATATATATAGGTATAGTACTTATAGAGCTAGTTTATAATAACTTAGATAAGATTAAAATATTATACTATTTAGACTATAGATATATTAAAGACTATTTAAAATATATTAAAAAAAAACCTATAGTATTATAATAGTAGCTTTTTCTAAGTTATAAAAGCTCTATTTTTTAAAAAATAAGTTAGAAATATATATTATTATTATTATTACTATACTCCTTAGCTATTAAGCTATTAGGAACTTCTAAAGAGATAGTAATATAAGGAAAAACTAGAGTGCCTAGGGTAAAACCTTATATTTAGTGTGCTTAGTATAGCATATAGTTAGTATTAGTATAGTGCCTCTAAAATAGCGATAGTAGCTAGTCTTTAGTAGGCTAGCTAGCTAGCTAGCTATATCAGTACGTTAGTAGTGCTAATCGATTTCTGCCCTTATGTACGGGGGTGCCCTATTATATAGTATAGTTAATAGCATAATTAGCTTATTAGTTAGTCGGTCGGTAGGTTATTAGATACGCTCCTCTATACGCTAATAATAGCCCTATTAGTAGGCGGTAAGTTTAATATTATAGCTATAGAATAAATAGAGGACTTTTTAGCGTAACTAGGCGTGCCTTAGGGCGCCCTATAGTTATATAGTTATTAATACCCTCTAGACTAATTTCTATAGTGCCCTTAGCTAGGTTTAAACTAGTAAACTTATATACCTACCCCCCTAAATAAGCAATATAAGACTAATCTTAATAGATAACTACTCTACTATAAAGGTAGTTAAAAATATATAAATAGGCTTAGTTTTTAAATAGTTAGTTTATTATAGTATATAATAAATATTATTAGAAACTTATTTTTAATAATATAACTATTATTTAAATTAACTAGTAAAAATCTAGAATACTTAGCTATAATAATTTTAATTTTTTTATATTTATTTTTTTTTAGTATAGCTTTAAATTATTATATTTATTAGTAGTTTTAATAAATAGTACTTATTATATATTTAGTACTAAGCTATAAGTATAGAAAAAACCTAACTTAAACCTTAATTAAAAAATACTATATTATATATAGTAAAATAAATATAATAAAGTCTTATTTTTAATTTATATTTTTATAAAATATTTTTATTTTCATCTTATTTAATCTAACCTGAATCTTTTTTTAGTCTATAATTATTTAGATTATATAAAAATAGAAATAGATTAGTATACTATTTAGACTATAGGCCTATTAAAAACTATTAAAAAGATATTAAAACAAGGAAAAACTATAGCACTTAAAGAAAACCCTTCTTTTTAAAATAGGTAGTAGGTTTAGATTTAAGTTAGTGCCTCTATAGAGTTAATATATCTATATGCGCTTAAGGGAGGTAGGCTTAGCTAATAAAGAGTTAGAAATAAAAAGGTAAAAAAAAGATAGAATAGAGAGTAATACGTAAATAATAAGTAAAAGGATTAAAATATAAAAATAAAATAAATAAAGTAATAAATAAAATTAGTAAATAAAAGCTAGATTATAGCTAAATTAAAAAAAAAGCATATTTAGTATAGTAGATAAGATAAAGAAATAATAGAATTAGCCAAAAGTTATAAGATATTTATTAAATATTTATATTATTATTATTAGCTATTATAAGATAGCTAGTAAATTAAAGTAGGTTTAGGATAGATGTATTCTAAAATTCTAGTAAGGGAGTGCTATAAAGGAGCGTCTATAGTATTATAACGCGCTATCGTCCCTAGTTTAAGGGTCGCAATCTCCTACGCCTAGGCTAGCCCTAAAAAATATTAGAACGTAATAAAAGATATATTATTTAAATTATTAATAAAGACCTTTTTATATAAAACTAAAAACTTATTAAATAGACGTAAATTAACTATTTAATAGTAACTCTAAGTTACTACTTAAAAAAATAGAGGATATTTTATAAGCGCGCTCTTTAACAACTAAAATTAATATCTACCTAGGTAGCTAGGCGCCTAGAATTTATATAGTAGTATATTAATAAGCTAACTAAATAGTAATAAAAAGTTTTTTTCTCTAATAAGGTTTCTATAGCTTATAGTAATAGTTTAAAAACTAAGTAGTGTTTTACCTAAAAGGTATAAAAAGTAGTCCTTTAGAGAAACATAAATTATAGACGAACTAATAGGAATTAGAATAAGAGAATTTTAAAAGAAAAAGTCTAGCTAAAGCCACCTAAGGGATATAAATCTCTTATATTTTAGGGCGCGTTTAGGGCATTTTCTTAGTTATTACTTTATATAGTGCTAAGAGACCCTATGTTAGCTTAAGGCGGCGTAAGTTTATAGTTAATACTTCATACCTTATAGTTAGAATTGCCTATAATTCTAGAACCTAAGAATATCTTTATATAAGATAATGCTCTTATATATATAACTAATTTAGTATAGAATTAGCTATATAAATAGGTTAAAAAGAATAGGATTAAATTACTTAAATAGCTACTATTAAGGTCTAAGAGGCTTTTAGCTAGGCCCTTTTAAAGAAGCTTATTAATAAAATGCCTTACTAAATATAGGCTATTATTAATATATTAGGCTAGTATATAAAATACTAATTACACTAGAAGATATAGAATTTAATAGTCTATTAATAGTTAAGAAAGCTTTTTATTTAATTAAGAATTAGTATTATTATAGTAGAAATTATATCTTATTAGTAGGTCATAGTACTTGTGGTTAATATCGTGTGCTCGAAATTACCTTTGACCCACTATAGTACAGGTAGCATTATAGTACCACAGCATGCAGTGTACAGTGACTAGCTAAAAGTGAAGGACTTTTTTAAAAGTAAGCATACCCTATACTATAGAAGGTGTTTTTAAAACACTATATTTAATTATATAAAATAGTATAAAAATAAACTTTCCTCTATATTATAGCTTTAAGTTATTTATTCTATTATAATATAATAGTTTAATAAAAAGTATATTAATATAATTTAAAAAAGAATATTTTTAGTTATAGTATAAAAGTTTATATATTATTAATATTATACTTTAATACTTATTTTTAACTATAAAATAAACTAGCCAAAATTTTTATTTTAATTACATATATAAGATAAATATAGCTATCTTAATATATAAAAGTATTCTACTTAATAGATAAGACTAGCTTATAAATATTAATAATATAGTATTTAAACTTTTTAAAAATATATAATTAAATAAAGATTTTATTACTT
Source organism: Niveomyces coronatus (assembly GCA_018831755.1). Taxonomy (NCBI): domain Eukaryota; kingdom Fungi; phylum Ascomycota; class Sordariomycetes; order Hypocreales; family Cordycipitaceae; genus Niveomyces; species Niveomyces coronatus. The sequence goes on along the minus strand of JAFEME010000284.1, from coordinate 22,085 downwards.
CTTTAAATATATACTTAAAAATAAACTAATACTAAGATATAAAATATAAATAGTAAAATAGTATAGTTTATAATTATAATCTATATTAATATAGTATATATATAGTTATATTAGTTTTTTTTTAAAAACCTAGTTTTTTAGTAGGGACCTTCACTTTTGGCTAGTCACTGTATATCACTAAGTTCGAGCAACTGCCTAGCTTTTGTCGGAGATGTAACAGGAGCACCCTCTAAGCATGGCTACCCGTCCGATTCAAAAACTTGCATTAGCTGCCACCCGATGTACGGTGGAGGTTTGTCTATATGAATTGACATATCCGCCGAGCGTTGATCCGACTGACCTGCACCCAGGCAACAGCATATGGAAAGTGTGTAGCTGCCGACTACGCGACTGTCGAGAAAGACCGATGTCTACGAGAGTTCAGCCAACTGAAGAATTGTTATCTGGTGAGCTTCAGCGGTTAAATTGAGTGGGCTTTCTATACTAAACGCCAATGAAAAGCGTGCGGTTAAGACTGCAAATTAGGGTCCAGAAAGCATGGATGAAGCCAAGTCTCTTCAGTGAGATTTATCCTGAGAAAAGGGAGGCATCCTTCCTCTACCCAAGGCGACATAATGTCGAGTCAGCGGAACCGCTATGGCCATTTCTCGCCGATACAATATAATATATACACATATGGAAGGACTAGCCTCGGATCTATCTATATTCAAGCCAGTTTCAACGGCCATCTTGCTTTTCGAAACTCATACTCTTACTCATCACTGACATGACTCAAATAACCTGTAAAGTACCTCGCGAAGGCAGCAGCCTGAACATTGATCGCTACCCAATCAAACTTGATACACTTGGGGATCTCATATCATCTGTATTTTGAAATTTCTGTACCCGATTGATGTCCCATGCGAGTTCTTGAACTAGCTCTTAGTAACTTTTGCGTAAGAGTGTGAGGCCTTCGCCGTTGGTGTTGGTCTCCAACAACTTTGATAATCTGCACTCTTTCAATACTGTGTTTAATGAATTAAACTTAAACCTATAATTAGGTTATATAACTAGAGTCTTATTAATAATAACGTCTTCCTAGCCCTACTTGTTTATAGAAGTTAGATTATTTTTTATATTAAATAATAATTTTTTATAGTATAAAAATGTATTAATATTATATTATATCTTATTAATTATTCTATATCTAGCTTTAAATAGTATAGTACTATATGTATAATGTATTATTAATTATACTATATTTAAATATATATAGTAAGATAGTTACCTATTAAGATTATCTATATATATATTTTTCTTAAAGATATATAAATAAAGTCACTATTTTAAATCTAACTAAAAACACTATTAATAATTAATATAAGAATTATTAGAAACTATATAATTATAAGACACTTAAAATAATACCTAGTTATATTAAAAATTTATTATATATTTCTAAGTATTATTGTTACTATATTCCTTAGCTATTTTTAAGCTTTTAAGAACTTTTAAAAAAGATAATAATATAAAGAAAAACCAAAGTATATAAGGTAAGTATAAAATAAAACCTTATATTTAGTATACTTAAAATAGTATATAGTTAGTATTAGTATAGTACTTCTATAATAGTAATATTAGCTAATCTTTAGTAGACTAGCTATATTAGTATATTAATAATATTAATTTATTTTTATTTTTATATATAAAATACCTTATTATATAGTATAGTTAATAATATAATTAGCTTATTAGTTAGTTAGTTAATAGGTTATTAAATATACATTTTTATATATTAATAATAGTTATATTAATAAATAATAACTATAATAATATAGTTATAAAATAAATAAAAGACTTTTTAATATAATTAAGTATACTTTAAAGTGCTTTATAGTTATATAGTTATTAATATCTTTTAAACTAATTTCTATAGAATCTTTAGCTAGATTTATACTAATAAACTTATATATATATATTTTTTAAATAAATAATATAAGATTAACCTTAGTAAATAACTGTTTTATTATAAAGGCTATTTTTAATTATATTAGTAATATTTTAAGTAATTTAATAAAATTATTATTAATATTTAGAAAAAAAATATTTATTATAAAATAGTTATATCCTAGATATAGCCTTATATTATTTAATTTTAATTATAAATTAATAATATTATAGAAATAGAAATAGATTAATATACTACTTAGACTATAAATCTATTAAGAACTATAAAGGAGATATTAAGAAAAGGAAAAACTAGGTGCCTAGAGGAAAACCTTCCTTTTTATATATTTATAAGTAAGATTAGAATTAGGTTAGTGCCTCTAAGGGGTTAGTACGTATATGCGCTTAAGTAGTAGACTTAAAGTAATAAAGAGTTTAAAAGGAAAAGGGTAAAGAAATAGTATAAAAAAGGATTTATAAAAAGAAAAAAGCAGAATAAAGTAATAAAATAGAATAAATAAAAGTAAAAAAAAAAGTTAATAGCTAAGGGCTTAGTTATAGTTAGGTTAAGGCTAAGTTAGAGGTAAGATATATCTAGAATAAATAGTAAAATATATAAAGTTAGAAGAGAATAGAATTTACTAAAGGTTAAAAAGTAATTACTATATATTTACATTAATTTTTATTAATAGTTATAAAGTAGCTATAGAGCTAAGATAGGTCTAGGTTAGATATATTCTAATATTATACTAAAGGCATAGTTTATTATCTAAATAGATATAAAGAATAAATTAAATAAAGATAATAAAGCCTTTTATAATACTTATATTTATATATAGTTAGTATACCTAGTAGCCTATACTACTTAGCTTAATAAATTCTTAATGCTTTATCTTTTCTATTATTTTTTTTCTTTTTAATACTATTATTAGTAGTATATATTTTAATTACCTCTTTTTTTTTTCTTTTCTATTACTTCTTTACTTACTAAAAGAGCGCCTATCTTCTAATTTAGATATAAGCGCGCTCTATACTAGGGCTATATTTTATATTAGCATTAGTTAGGACTTAGGTAGTCCTTTAGTAGGTCTAGACTAGGCCTATACTAACCTTATATAGCGCCTATGTCTATCCTTACCTACTACTAAGAAAAACTTTTTAAAAAAAATTTAAATAAAAATTTCTAATATAATATATATCTAAGCTAGGTCTAGGCTATGCCTATACTAATTTTAAGTAGGCCTAAGGACACACTAACTACTCTAATCCTACCTTAGCCCTTTTTACTTCTTTTATGTCTATGGCTAAGTTAAAGATAACTAGCGCCTTTACTAGAGCCGACCTAGTTCTAATAACACCTATACTACCTACCCCTCTTAGTCTTAACCTAAAGTTAAGCCGCCTCTACCTTACTATTATTTAAGTACTATCTAGGCCCTTTTATACTTATAATATATTAGCTATATAAAAAGTAGTAAAATTATTTATCTTAATTAGAAGTATATATATTAGGCTTTTACTATATCTATATTAGGCTTAAGCTAACTTTAAATAGCTATCTACTTTAGGACTTATACTACCTATAGAAAATAGTATATATTATATTATATTATTAATAAACCTAATTTATATCTAGTATAGAGCTAATACTAACCTATATAGTTACTAGCTAAAGCCTATATAGCTATTTTAGCTATAGTAGTATATATCTAGGCCTATAGTAAGGTCTATAAGGACTTTACTACTAATATAAAGTTTAGGCGCCTTATTAATAAGATGTTTAATATTTAGGCTTACTATAGAGATATAGTAGGCTTAGTCTAGGCTAGTACTAGATCTATATTAAGGGCTATACCTTTATTATCTTTTATTATATTAGCTACTAAGACTAACCTAGCTTTAGTATAGGCCTTTACTAGGCTTATATAGATAATATATACTAATAATAGAAAGCTTAATTACTTAATTAATATATTAGTAGCTTAGGACTATAATAGGTCTAGCTTAGGTTTAAGTAGTATATTAGGTAAAGAGAGGGAGGATAATAATTAGATTTTTACGTTTAGATTAAAATTAGGTTAAGGCTAATATAGTCCTATACTATTTTTACTTTATAAGATTTCCTTTATTTTTTATATTAGGCTTAATATAGTACTAATAAAAGGATAGATTAAGGCTAAGTAGAGTGTCTATATTATTTTAGATAGTTAATAAAAATAAGGTTTTTAGGATATATATAGGCCTATATTAGGCCCTACTTAGGTCTAGTCTATAGTTATAATAGGATCTACTATATATACTATATAGAATTAGCTATATTAAGGCTAGTATAGGCCTAGTCTTAGTACGCTTTAGCCTAGTGTGCTCTCTATATATAGTGTCTCTAAAGTAGGCTAAGGTTAGTAATATCTTATTTAATAAAAAGGAATAATAAAGATAGTTAAGGGGGTTTAAAAAGAGAGTTATCTTAATATAGTAGTAAGCTATAAGTAGTATAGGTCTATATTAAGGCTTTTTCTTTTTAATTAAAGAGAACGTCTATAGCTAATACTAAAGAGAAGGGTTAGTCTAGCTATAAGGTTAGTATTAAATAGGTAGGTAGGGTAAAAAAGACTAGTTTTTAAAAGATAAATAAGATAATAATAGAGCTAGTCCTTTAGGTTAGGTTAGTTACTTATTAGGCCTAGTATAGCTTTATATAAGGCATATAGTACTTTAGCTATTTAAGAGACTAGTTTTATAGCCTATTTTAAAAAGGGTAGTATTATAGAGATAGGCTAGACATCCTAAGTAGAATAGTCTCTTAGTAAAAGAGAGGCTATAAAAAGAGTTAAAGGCGTTAGTAATATTATATTAGTCTTAGGCTAGGGCTATACTAGGGTTATATAGAGATATAAAAGGGTAGTTAAAAAAATATAAAAAAGGTCTTCTTTATTATAGCTATACTAGTACTAATCTAAGTCTATACTAAGGACCTATTAGTCCTATAGAAATCTATTTAGGCTAACATTCTTTATATATAGCTAGATTAATAGTAAGCTTATATACTTAAGGCTTTTTATAAGGTCTTTTAGGCGTCTTTTAGTTAAGTCTAAAGAGGCCTATAGGCTAAAAGAACTTTTTATTATTATCTAGCCTAGAGCTAGGCTATCTTAATAGCTTCCTATTAGGTATACTATTAGGTATACTATTAGGTTTTAGTCTACTTATTAGCTTTAGGGTAGGTCTAGGTTAGGTGCGAGCTATCTTTAATAGGTAAGCTATAGTAAAAAAAATAAAAAAAGGTTATAAAAGGATATTATAAAGTTACCTAGCGTTACCTAATTAGTAAAAGTATCTTTATAACCTATATATATATAAGCTAGAGCTAGGTTATACTATTATTAGTCTCCTAATAGGTAAAGGCTCTTAGCTTCTATATTATATAGTATAGGTCTAAAAGAGAGGGGTTTACTTTAATCTTAACCTAGTATATTAAGGTAGTTTAAAACGCTTTAATAGCTATATAAAGGCACTTAGTTTATATACTAGTAAGGGCCTTAGCTAGACCTAATCTATAGTCTAAGTATATATACTAGGCTATAAGGCTATAGGTTAGTTATAAGTAAATAGCTTTTTAATATAGTATTAAGGCGGCCCTAACTTAGGGCCTTTATAACTTCTTTATAGACTTCCTAAGGGTCTATAAAGCTAGTTTACTTTTTTAGGTAGTTTTTTTTATATATATTATTTAACCTAGTCTAGATATAAGCTATACCCTTAAGACCTAGATTCCTTTTACTAAGGTAAAAAGGCTGCTCTAAAGGTATAGTAGGCGCTATATATCCTTTAGTTAGTAAGAGAAGTTTATTAATATTAACTTTAGAGTAGAGAAAATAAAATAGTTTTATACTTACTATACCTTATATATCTCTTATATATCTCTTATATAGCTTTAAGTTAGGTATATACTTAGGCTATACTCTTAGCTATACTAATAATATTTATATTATTAGTAAAGCTAACTAAGGATATACTTAGGGCTAACTTAAGTGCTTAGTATAGAGAGGCGATAAATAGGATGAAAAGGATTAAAGAAAAGAGAGAGCCTTAGGGGACCCCTTACTATATAGCTATAGTTAGGGTTAGAGTACTATTAATATAGAGTTAGGTTAAGCGCTATAATAGAAAAGAGTTAATTAGCTATATAAAAGGTACTAAGAAGAGAAGCTTATACTAAAGGACCTTAAGGAATTAAAAAAAGTCTATATTATTAAAGACTCTATCTACATCTAGCTATATAGCTAATATAACTCTAAGTTAGGCCTAGGCTATATAGATAATTATTAGTATTATAGCTATTACTATTTTTATTAATCTATTCTTATAGTTCTTTATTTAGCTTTTTAATAAGAACTATATAGTTTCTACTATAGCTATAGTATAGTTAGCTAAGATTTTTTTTAATAGCTTTCCTAATATATTTAAAAAGGTAATAAGTCTTTATTTTAATACTATTCTAAGTTCCTTAGGGTTTTTACTAGATTTCTATATAACTACTATATATTTAGCCTAGTATTATATTAAGAAGTATCTATAGGTTAAATAGATAGAAAATATTTTAGCTAGAATTTTATTAATAATTATAAAGAGTATTTTTAGGAAGCTATAGAGGATCTTATCTAGGCCTACTATATTCTAAGGTTAGCACTATTATAAGGTCGCTCTAACTTTATTCTTAGTAATTAGCACTATTAGTTCTATAAGGTCTTAAGGAGAGTACTATAGATAGAGGTTAGGAGTAATATAAGGTTCTATAAGAGGGGGGAAAGAATTTTTTAGCTAGGACTTAGGCTTTTTTATCTTAAATTGTTATATCTAACTTATATTTAGGTTAAGTAAGATCTAGTATTATAGTAAGGATAAAGCCTATATAATTTTTTATTTATTAGTTATAATTCTATAGGTCGCTAGCTTCTTAGCTAAGTTAGTCTAGGTGCTAGTAATAGCTATATTATTTTACCTTATAGACGACCTAGGTCTAGGTCTTAGCTGCCTTAGCTATAGCGGCCTAGTCCTAAGGGAGGCCTAACTATTAGGCTTTTTTCTATAAGGTCTTAGTTTCCCTAATAATATATCTAACTTTTAGGTTCTACTAGTGTTTAGCTTAGGCCTATAGTGTCTATAAGTTAGGGACTATATATATAGCTATATCTTTAATATTCTAGTAAAAGAAGAAAAGGGTATTTATTAGAGTATATAGGAGCTTATTAGCGACTATAGCGTAACGCTATAGTTAGAACCTTTTAGTATAGTAGAATAGAGTAGAATAGGCCCTATAGGTATATAATATATAGTAGTAATTACATATGGCTTCCCTAGTAGGCAAAGCAAGGTATCTAGGTGCAATCCTTAAGGGGTTCGATTCCTACGCGCGCCGCTAGGTGCGGCGCAAGGTATAAAATTAGCGTACGATTTTCCGATAGTTATATGCTTATTCTAGAGAGTAACCGGCGTACTAGGTTAATTCCTAGGGAGGTCCCTATGCACTATAGATAGTGCTACTTAAGACTAGGTCAGAGGGCATATATTAGAGTATATAGGAGCTTATTAGCGACTATAGCGTATTGCTATAGTTAGAACCTTTTAGTGTAGTAGAATAGACCCTATAGGCATATAATAGTATTATTAATATCTACTAGATTATTAAGAGCTATATTAAAGGGGGGTTAAGAAGGGTTATAGCTTAGATATAGATAGCTTTAGTGTCTACCTTTTTCTAGAGTCTTTATTATATAAGTTAGGGGGGGAGATTAAGCTATATAAGGTATTTAGTTAAAAAGTATAGTTAGACCTAGTAAGATTATAAAGTAAGGTATTATAGTTTACTTAGAGGCTATAAGAGGCCTAGATAAGGTCTATTATACTCTATTATAAAGAGCTATTATTTCTTCTATACTATATAAGTACCCCTAAGGGCGTAATAAGTTTAACTTAGAGCTAGTCTAAGTACTTAATAGTTCTATTAGTATAGGTAGAAATATAGTCTTATAGGCTCTATAGAAAATAGTATAGATTAAAGTCTCTAGTAATAATAATAAGTCTTACTAGGCCTTAAGAAAGATCTAGCTAGTATATAGTATAGAGCCGCACTAGGTCTTTATTAATAGAGGAGTATATATATAAGAAATAATAGTAAAAAAATAAAAAAATAATATAGTATATATTTAGGTAGGTATAGGCTAACTAGGTGCTTAGGTTATATTATTTATATATATAAGTAGTAATATAGCCTTTATTCTAGAGGACCTAGTATAGGGCTAATATAGAGTAGGTAAGAGGCTAGCCTAAGAAAATCTTTTATAAGGCTATAATATCTAGTTTATTAAACTAGATAAAAGTAAGTATTATATTTATACTATTTTTATAAATATTCTATAATAAGATTCTTATTAGTAAGGTTTATTAGATTAGTTAAGGTCTAAAGTTATAATAGGAGTAAAATAGCGTTAGTATATATAATATAGAATACTAAAAAAAGAGGTAAAAAAAGATATTATATTAATAATATCTTATTAAGAGAGGCTACTTAGATATAGTATAGTTCTTATATTCTACTAGCCTAAGAGCTAGGCATTAGATCTATATCTATTAAGTAACCTTTAAGGTTAGTTATAGGTATAGCTATTTCCTAGGGCTAATAAGGATCCCTTTTATTTCTAAGGTAAGCCTAATCTAATATTAGGGCTATAGAGTTTCTCTCTTATATTTTTAGTAAGTTTTTTTTCTTCTACTAGTAAGGATATTAATAGATAAGAGGAAGGAAAAGAGAAGAAGGCTAATAGTTAGTAATAGGTCTAGAAGTAGAAAAGGTAGTGTCTATGTGCCTCTTAGGCCTAGGTCTAATAGTAGGCTATAATAAGATAATCCTAGGTCTAGACTAGGTATAGTCTATTATAGTTAGAACATCTAGCTAAAGTAGGGTCTTAAATAGTTAGGTAGTCCTTCTTTCTTATAAAGAAAGTAATTATATTATAATATAAAAATAGTCTTAGTCTTTAACTAAGCCTTAATAAACTAATTCTTAAGTATATAACCTACTTTTAGTATCATTAGAATGCTCTAATTCTAAGCTATTTAATAGTATATAAAGTACCTAATTTAGACTAGTAGGTCCTAAGTTATTATAGAGTATTAAGGTAGTGTATATAAAGAAGCTATATAGGCTTCCCTAGCCTCCCTAGTAGCCACCCTAGCTTACACCTAATAGGCTATATAATATAAAAAGTAAGAAAAAGTAGATTAGCCACTTAAATATATAAAGAATAGCTATTTTCCTTTACTATAGTAATAATTATTAAGTATTTTTCTTTTTTATATCTATACTTTTTACTTACTTAATTCTTTTAATTCCTTTAACTACTTTACCTTTAACTTTCCTCCTTCTATAGTAGGTACTTCTTTATATACCTATACTACTATACTTCCCTATATACCTTTAGTACTACTAATAACTACTAAAGTTATTATACCTTAATATTTCTATTATAAGCTAGTACTATATAGCCTCTATACTAGAAAGCTATATAGTAGTCTTTTATAATATATCTAAATATATAATACTAATAATATCATTAAGGTTAAACTATCTCTATATAAGGTTTATATAGGAAAGACTAGGAGTTAAAAAACATTTTTTATTAATAGAGATTATTAATAATATCTATATTATATATATTAATTATTATAGAGATTTTTATAGTATATTTACTATAAGGTTATATTAGGCATACTATAGTAATTATTACTTTATTAGCTTTATTAAGGGTGTTTAGAAAGGTTATTTTATCTTAGAGAATAGTGCTAATCAGTACTTCCTTAATAACTATTAATTATATATAGCGTAAGAGGTTTACTCTTAGGCTAAAAGCGTCTTAGATCTATTATTAGGCCTAGGTATATTACTTAGTAGAGGGGAAAAAGGTAAAGGTAATATCTTCTAATAGAAGCTATCTTATAGCTATTATATCTTTAGATTAGGTCGCTCTATAGATAGATATAACTATCTTAGCTAGTATTTTAATATATAGGTTAAACTAGTAGTTATATATTAAGATAATAAGCTTTTTATAGTATTATACTAGGACTAGCTTTAGGATAGGTATAGTTAGCTTATAGGCTATAATTTAGGCCTATATGCCTTTTACTTAGGGCGTTTTAGTTACTAGGTTAAACTTAAGGATTATTACTTTAATAATATCTATTATTATAGATTAAAGAATAAAAAAGGCCTATTTAGCCTTATCTTAGGCGTTATATATAAAGGTATATAAGAAGGTTTAAATATAAAGGTAGTTACTTAGAAGTATATACTTAAGAATGTCTATAATTAGGTTCTTAAGGGTTTTTTTATACTATAGGCGAGTTAGGGCTATACCTCTTATATTAAGGCCTTTATCTAGTATAGGGTTATTACTTATTAGTCCTACTATCCTTAATTAAAAGGTTTCTAGTAGTACTATTACTATTACTTTATCTTAGGGCTAGTATAGTATTATACTAGGATTAGGACTATTATTAACTTCTTAATACTTATTTTTTTTTTATTTTAACTATATAGGCATAGTAACTAAAAACACTATTTCTAGGTATAAAAATAAATAAATAATATTATAAGTTTAAATATAGCTAGAAACATTATATATAATTATATTAATAATATATTAAAATAACTATAAAATTATAAAATACTTTAATATATATTCATTTATATTAAAAGGTTATTTATTTATTCTATAGCTAAAATATTAAATTTACTATTTATTAATAAAGGTTTTAATAATATATAAAAATATATATTTAATAGTTTATACTTTTATAGTAAAGTAGTTATATACTAAAGCTAGTCTTATATTGTTTATTTAAAAAAATAAGTATATAAAGTTACTAGTTTAAATCTAGCTAAAAAAACTATAGAAATTAGTTTAAAAGGTATTAATAACTATATAATTATAAAATGCTTTAAAATATACTTAGTTATATTAAAAAGTCTTTTATTTATTTTATAATTATATTATTAAACTTATTATTTATTAATAAATGCTTTTATAGTAAAGTAGTTATCTACTAAGGTTAGCTTTATATTACCTATTTAAAAGGGTAAGTATATAAGTTTACTAGTTTAAACCTAGCTTAAGGCACTATATAAATTAGTCTAAGAGGTATTAATAACTATATAGCTATAGGGCGCCCTAAGGCACGCCTAGTTATACTAAAAAGTTCTCTATTTATTCTATAGCTATAGTATTAAACTTACTACCTACTAATAAGGCTATTATTAGTATATAGAGGAGTGTATCTAATAATCTACTAACTTTAAACTAATAAGCTAATTACTTTATTAACTATACTATATAATAAAACACTTTATATATAAAGATAGATATTAATTAGTACTACTAATATACTAATACAACTAGCTAGCTAAAGACTAGCTACTATTACTATCTTAGAGACACTATACTAATACTAACTATATACTATACTAAGTATACTAAATATAAGGTTTTACCTTAGATACTCTAGTTTTTCCTTATATTACTATTCCTTTAGAAGTTTCTAATAGCTTTAATAGCTAAAGAGTATAATAATAATAATAATAATACTTTTTCTTAATAAAACTATTATTAATATATAAAAAAAATTAATAACTTAATAACTAACTAACTAATAAGCTAATTATATTATTAATTATATTATATAGTAAAATACTTTATATATAAAGATAAAGCCTTTATAATAAAGTAATTATTTACTAAGGTTAGCCTTATATTACTTATATAAAAGATAGGTATATAAAATTATAAGTTTAAACCTAGCTAAAAGCACTATAAGAATTAATTTAAAAGGTATTAATAACTATATAACTATAAAGCGTCTTAAGGTATACCTAATTATACTAAAAAGTCTTCTATTTATTCTATAGCTATAATATTAAACTTACTACCTACTAATAGGGCTATTATTAGCGTATTAAGGAGCGTATCTAACAACCTACCGACTAACCGACTAATAAGCTAATTATACTATTAACCACGCCGCGTAATAGGGCACCCCTATACACGAGGGCAGAAATCGATCAGCACCACCAACGTACCGATACAGCCAGCCAGCCAGCCAGCCAGCCAGCCAGCCAGCCAGCCAGCCAGCTAGCTAGCCCGCCGAAGACCAGCTACTATCGCCACCTCAGAGGCACTATACCGATACCGACCATAGCACACACATACTAAATATAAGGTTTTACCCTAGGCACTCTAGTTTTTCCTTATATTACTATCTCCCTAGAAGTTCCTAATAGCTTAAATAGCTAAGGGGTATAGTAATATAACTACAACTATATAAAGATAAGAATAAATTAGTATTATTAATATATTAATATAGCTAGTCTATTAAATATTAGATATTATTACTATTTTAAAAGCACTATACTAGTACTAACTATATACTATACTAAGTATACTAAATATAAGGTTTTACCTTAAATACTTTAGTTTTTCTTTATATTATTATTTTTTTAAAAGTTTCTAATAGGTTAAATAGCTAAAGAGTATAATAATAATAATATATAATAATTTATTAAATAATTAATTAATAATCTAATTATTTTATTAATATATAATATAATAGATAAACTTTATATATAAAGATTAAAACTACTTAATACTACTAATATATTAATATAGCTAGCTAGCTAGTTATTATTACTACTTAAGAGGCACTATATTAATATTAATAATACTATTACTAAATATAAGGTTTTCTACTAGGCTCTCTAGATTTTTCTTATTATAGTATTCTACTAGAGGTTTATAATAGCTAAGTATTTAAAAAATATAGTAATATATTTTAAATATATAAAAGGTAATATTTATAAATATATTTTATTAATATAAAGATATATAGCACTTACTATGCCCCTTAAAGATAGATGCCTATCTAGTAAAGAGATATAAATCTTAAAAATATAATTTATATTAAGCCTATACTAGATAGCTTATATAGAGAACACTACTTAGAAAGAAAAACTAGCCTTATACTCTTAAATAAAATCTTAAAAACAGAGAAAATGTTTATTTATTATAATAATAGTGATTAAAAATAGCTAGCTTTTATATAAATAAATAGCTAATTTTATTTTTTTACTTTTTTATTATATAGTCTATTATTATATAGATTAAAATAGGTAAAAAAATCTATATAGCTTTTTTATATATATTATCTTAATAGTTTATAATAACTAAAAATCTACTAGTCTAAGTTAAATAGTTAATATATTACTTAATAGCTTACTTAAAATTATTTTAATAATATTAAAATGAAGTTATATATTTAAAAACTAAGTTATAAAGGCTTAGTTAAATACTAGAACTATTTTTTTACTATAAAATAATTATATCTTAAATATATAAAGAACCTAAAAAATAAAGTAGATAGTATAATTAATAAATATACTATTAGTTTCTTTTAGGTTTATTTCTTTAAAAAAAATTTAAAATTATGTTATAAATTATTCTAACAATTTTATAATTATATAAAAATTCTTAATAATATTATTAAACACTTCTAATAGTAATACTTAATACTTTTACTAATAATATTAGATATTTTAATAATAGTATTAAATCTTTTTAAAAGAAAACCTAATAAATTTAATAAATTTAATAAAACTTTATTATATAGTAATTTAATTAACTAGAGAGTTTATTTAGGACTATATATAGTTATATACTTTAAGGATATATATATTAGCCTAGATTTATAGAATCTATCTATAGTAGAGTTAAATAAGTTTTAAGCTAGAGCATTTTTTATACTATAAAGTATAGTTTTAAATTTAAGATTCTAGATTAGTAACCACCTAGATTAATCCTATCATAATTATAATAAAAAATAAAAGTATTTAATAGTACTAACATTATTTTATAAATATACTTAGATACTAGATTATAAGTATTTACTAGCTAAAGTTAAAGTAAAAAAATAAAAGTGCTTTTTATTTATAAAATTTATAAATTTTTATTATACCTAACTTAAAAAAAATATTAATAATCATAGAAAATTACTTCTATAATTCTTTAAAGTATATTATACTTATTTACTAGTTAAATATATTAAATAGTAGTAAATAGTATTTTTAGTTAATAAGAAGCTAGCTATTAGCTATTAAAAATAGTGTTTTTTTAGTAAGATTTAGCTTCTGGCTTCGAATTTATTCGACCCTACTATATGTACTGCACATAGTGGGTTTCATAGCGGTAATCTGGCAGTTTTTTGATGGCCAATCGTAACGAGTATTCTGTATATCGATTCTTCGAGGCTATCAAAGCGTTAGCTATTCCGGCTTTCGTAGAGAGGCATAAATCGCGTCTCAAGCCCTGAAGTCGCGTCAAGCTCACATAAAGTACCGCGCGGTCGTCTTACGAAGGCAATTTTTGTCTAATCACTATCAGTGCGGTTTCCCCTGTTTGGCTGCCATGAACCCCCCCTAACTGGTCAACCATGCGTTCATGAAAGCCGCGTCTTGTTCTCTCCTTCACGTACCTCGATATCGATCACAGGCGGCTTTTCTGCCATGCTATGTAGCGTTCTACGTCTGATACCATCACAGACACCAAGGTCGTCACATTGAATCTCTCGAAACACATACCATGTCTTTCTTATTTGGCCGTGCCCGGACCCGCACGGCGGCCGATCTCCCCAAGCAGGCTCGAGAGCATGTTCTGAAGCTTGACGGGCCTTCTGGGATAGCTAAGGCATGACTCCATATTCTATTTCCATTTAACAGTGGAAACGTGCTGATCATCTAAAGGCGGAGGAGCTGTCCCGTGTTCTTGCGCAAATGAAGATAATACTGCAAGGCACTCAAGGTATTCGCTGTCATGGACTGCAAAGAGATGCGTCAGAAAGCTAAGCTGTTTTATGATATAGAAGCCGATAGCTCACCCGAACAAATATATCAACTAGTCACTGGCATGATCGATGAAGATCTTCTCCACTTATTAGCTGTCAATCTTCACCGTCTGCCCTTCGAAGCGCGGAAAGACACGCAGGTCATCTTCTCGTACGTTTTTCGATTCCGCCCTGCTGCAGCAGCTCCGAAGAGCGACCCAATAGCCCTTTCGTATGTCGTTTGCAACCGCCCACAGGTTCTCGTGGAGCTATGTCGCGCGTACGATCACAAAGAAAGTGCAACTCCTGCAGGGTCAGTACTGCGTGAAATGCTGAAGAATGAAGCTGCAGCAGCAGTCATTCTTTATGACGATGGAGACGCGCCGGGATCCAGCGTGAAAGGCCTAAATGCCATCGACAGAGATCGGCCTCAAAGCGGGAGGGGTATATTTTGGAAGTTCTTTGACTGGATCAATAAAAGCTCCTTCGAAGTTGCTGCTGACGCCTTCACAACCTTTCGGGTACAGCACGAGGACGCCAATCGTTTTCGACTTTGGTGCTAACGGCTTGATGTAGGAACTTCTAACGCGTCATAAGGATCTCATTCCTCGGTACCTCTCTGCGAACTTTAATCTCTTTTTCGACAAATACAATAATACACTGGTACAATCAAATAGCTATGTAACAAAACGACAGTCCATCAAACTTCTGGGCGAGATACTCTTGGATCGCTCCAATTATAGTGTCATGACGGCATACGTTGACAGCGGCGAGCACTTGAAGATTTGCATGAACTTGCTTCGCGATGATCGAAAAATGGTACAATATGAAGGGTTCCACGTTTTCAAAGTTTTTGTTGCCAATCCGCACAAATCCGTTGCCGTGCAAAAGATTCTCCTGATGAATCGTGAGAAACTTCTGTCGTTTCTGTCGCACTTTTTGGAGGATCGGACAGATGACGAGCAATTTATTGATGAACGAGACTTTCTAATCAAGCAGATCAGAAATATGCCCACGACTCCAGTACCTTCGCAGCGATGAAGCCCCCCTGATATAGAAAGAGCGGGTAGAAATTAGCATCGCCTTGTGGCCTTGCATGCACGCATAATTCTTTCGTGCGTCATATAGGACGCGAAAGGTCTAATTATGTTCGAAATAGTATTTTGCGACTGGTTCATCCCCACTGATCTATGTAGCATTATCTGCCCACAGAATTGCAATGTCTTTTCTCCAGGACGTTACCAACACATGGTTATGCTATGAAAAAAAAGAGTATACGACATGATATGGAACGATGAGAGGGGATTGTGTTCCCCCGATACGGATCTTCTGCCTTGTAATTTCGTGCTTGCGGATAGGTTCGAGACTGTCGAAGAGCACTCAGCGTTGCCGAGAAAGTAGTACGTTGACGCTCTCCCTGGCGGTCTGCGTCGCCCAAACACTGTCTCCTCCACCTCTTCGCCATTCATCACCATACCCATTATCGCCTCCATAAGAACTTTCGCCCATGATGAAAGTTAGATCTCGTTTTTGCGAGCTTAACCAATTCTTCACAAAGTTTGCTGGGTCATCGGCCAGCGACTGCATAAAGAGATGCTTAGTTTTCGAAGCCGATACAGCTTGCATGATGCGAGCAAGCTGCTCATCGAGGTTACTGATCTCCTTGAGCATAGACAGATACTGCGAATTATTTACCAGTTCCTGCAACGTACTGCGCAATGGATCATCCACAGTAACACGTAAATCATAAATGGTTGGCTGCGGATTCTTGTGAAACTCCTCATCCACGCGAACCGTATATTGTAGGCTGACAGGGGGGAGCGGTTGAAGATGCTGAGTTGCATATTCGTTAAGCATCGGAATGAAACCAACCTCGCTTCTACCGACAACCTGCCATCTTGTTAGTATAAAAGTATCTATTGTGAACGAATACTAGGCAGGATGACACCAACCTTTCTGAGCAATTCATCGCAACGAAAGTTACGCTTCTCCTCGTCCTCCTGGAGACCGCATTGTCGTATGTATTCCCAGAGACCCATTACTGCCTCCTGCTGCGTACCCTCGCGCAGATCTACAATATCAGTCAACTCTGGGCTGAATTGATATCGCTCGGGAATATCGTGTCGAAACAAGTTTATCGTAATATTCTCATTCTCATCACCGGTTCGCTTAAAGGCAATTTCGTCGAAATCAGCGGCGTGCGGAAGGTCCAAAGCGAGAGGGTTTCTGAGCGCCACTTCCGGCTTTCTCCACTCCGCGATTTGCCCGTTGCTGTCGCGCGAGCGCGCAGGATCAAATTCAACCGACATAGATTTGAAAAAGTGAGACAACTTCTGTCTGCTCGGATGTTTCATCGACCTTGAATCTGTCTCATCGCCCTCGTTTATTTTGTCGCTCAAGCGGTCATCGGGAGTCGAAGGTCGATTTAGCTCCGAGTCCTTGTCTTTGATGTCGTGTCTAGACGTGTCATCCAGTAGCTGTCCGAAGACTTTGACGCGATACGATGCCTCAACAGCTCCAGAGAAGTCGAATGAGTCAGAAGTCGGACCGTTTCCTTGCCAGACTTGGTCCTGTATGGTGTTGCTGATCCAGATACGGAAAGTTCTCGTCGACTACTTGATGTTAGCAATGGAGCGCGAGAACGATGCTCGTCATGGCGAAGCAAGAGATACGACAAACTTTTTCTGAATGTTGAACATTATCAAGTATATCGAGTCGCTTGCGCGTTATGGTCGCATCAAGTAAGCGCTCGACGTCTTTAAGGTCTTTGTATCGCTGAGCACTTTCCGGGTTGACGATACAGTCTTCGACACCTTCGGGTATGCTTCTATCGGTAGGCCTTTGACTACGTCGCTTTGCCAGCTCTGTTGCTTGAACTTGAGCTTGCTGCTGTTGTGTCATCTGTGCCTGCGTGAGAGGTACAGCGGGATGAGGAGTCGCTGAGATCATCGGCCCTTTCAGACTGTTAGAATGACATTTAGAATATCCTTTGGCTGTGTGAAACAAACCGATTCCACCGCGACGCGCCGTAGCGTGGGGTGACCTTTGAGGCGCTTGCTGCGCGTAGTTGCGATATTGTGACTGCATTATCGACTACAAAAGTGATGTGCGGGAGAAGACAGTGACTTGCGCAACCAGAATCATCTCTTGGCGCGACGCCGTTCTGTCGCGCGTGCGCCGTGGCAAACAGAGGTATGGACTAGTAGTAACTTACTCACCACCAATTGCTGGAAACGACGAGTGGCGCACGTGACCGTCGAAATACCCGGTAACAACTGACTGACGGTCGTCCGAAAGAGATTGACACTCATTCGCCCTCTGAATATAGAAACCTCACGGAAATCGAGACACCTACTGACTTGTCCGAATAAAAGTTGGTAATCAATTATATCCTGGGGTAAGCCGTCGTTGACTAACGCCATATAGATAGTTACGCTACGACGGGTATATCGACGAGTGACGTACTAAAGGTTCTTGATTACTTGCATCGGCAGCTCTATTTGAATTGAAACGCGAGGGAGGTTAATACACGAGAACCCGATGCGGGCCCCGCTTCCATACTGATACTATTCGCTATGCTTCAAATCTATCACAACATTCCCACTCGATCGAAGGGAAATCTAACAGAAATCAGGAATCGACAATATAATATAGATGCTACTATCTTGAGGGACACGGCTTTTCTCAACATCTAGAAAGCGGCGCCGAGACCATTGCGAGATGACCTTTTGCTGAATCTGTTTCTTCTTGGATTGACGTCCTCGCCTGCGCTCTGGCCTTTGGTTAAATGATTCCGCGAGTAACGTTCGTCTGTCTTGGAGGATTGAAGCCCATGAGTAAAGTCGCCAGTCATGTGAGGTGGGCTGGGTAAAGCAGAGGGTATTCCGCTGAATCCGCTATCGGTCCCTTGCGCTACGTTGTACTGCAAAATGGCAAGTTCCCGTGCCCGATCCAGACTGCTGATCCATTCTTCGGCATAGGAAGTGCCACTTTCGGAAGGGGCGGCACCTTTCGTTTCCTCAAATGTGTACCGACTTCCGCCCTATCGTATAATTAGAGGCTTCCCATACGATGCAGTCCGGGATTTGACTTACTGTATCAACACACCATATAGGCTGTCCCTTCGCATCGTTCTGAGTATGCCAAGAAATGTCTGCTGCAAGTAGAGAAAATTCCTGCTTGGACCGTTTCTCTTCGCCTCCAGCAGGAGCAAGCACAATCCTTCCACTTGACGTGACCATGACAAGTCTCTGTCGCTTTTTCGTAGTGCTACCCCCAAAGAAGCGAGAAAGCTTTTTGTGACCTTCATCAGATCCCTTGCTATTCGCATTGTTTTGCAGCGGGCTTGAGATTACCATCAGATCGGCTAGTTTTAATATGCGCTCGTTATCTTTTGTAAGCACTGGAGACCATTCAATGTCGAGCTGCGTCGGCGGCGGGAGTTCGGTGATAAGACGACTAGGACGAGACGCTGTCTTGCCTTGACTCGGCCTTTTCCGAGTTTGACTAGCATCCAGTATGCGATGGGATGAGTGGTCATTTAGCTGTATAATCGCAGGCTCATGGATTTGAGAGGCATAGGGTCGAAGCCGGGGCGCTCTAGCCCGCCATAGACCCTTGCCAAACTGTTGCCCGGCAAAGAAGTCATGATTTTTGATGTGCTCAATTGTCAGCCTCCGAGCCGGGTCCAAGACCAAACATCTTTCCACTAAGTCGATGGCGGCTGAAGGGAAGCCAACAGGAAATTCGTAATCAAGTTTGACGATTTTCTGAAAAGTGAGATATTCACTGCCTGCTTTAAAGGGCGGTCTGCCGACGAGGAGTTGATATAAAATACAACCGAATGCCCACACATCGCTCGCTTTAGAAGCCCTTTTATGTGTCAATAATTCGGGGCTGACGTACTCCGCAGTGCCAACGAATGATGCGGCTCTCTCCTCGTCTTGACCATTTTGGTTAACATCACCGTTAGCGGTGACTTGCGGATCTCTTGGATCTTTCAACAGTTTCGCTGTACCAAAATCGGTGATCTTCACGTGCATTTGGTTGTCAAGAAGCACATTCTCGGGCTTCAGATCGCGGTGAATCACTCCGCGAGAATGCATGTAATCAATAGCATCCAGGATCTGGGCTCCGTAAAATCTAACGCATTCAACATCAAATGTCCCTGTCCTCTTGAGAACGCCAAGAAGTTCGCCACCGTTGCAAATGTCCAATACATAGTAGAGTGAGGCCTCGTCTTGAAACGTATAGTAGAGGCGAACAATACCAGGATGTTCCGTGAGCCGATTTAGAGTATTTTTTTCAATATTGACATATTTGATTTTCTTCTCTTTGATGATATGTCTTTTTTCCAGAACTTTGATGGCGTATTCTTTGAGTGTTTGCCGATCGGTAGCCAGGTATACAGTACTGTATGAGCCCTCCCCGAGCACGCGACCAAAAGCGAAATCTCGGACTCCCTTTTTGACTTGCCGCATGACGGATCTGCCGTTCGCGTCTATTTCTCTTCGAACACCAACGGCGGCGCCACGGTCCTTCCAATCCTCGGTACTGGTGGGACTAAGCGTGGTCTGGCTTGCTGTGATGTTGCTGTGGGGTGAGTGCTCCATTGCTCTATTTGATTTTCTTCTCAGTAGTGCATGTCCATCCGTGTTGTACATATGCGACGGGTTTGATGTGTTTGATCTGGTGGCCTGAAGTTGTGTTGATAGTTCTCCATGGAAATGTCCTGGTAGAGACTGACTCTGACTCTCTGCCGGTAAGATGGACTGCAACCCCGAATGGTCATTCGTCGCTTGGCAGTGAGGATACGGACTTCGATGTTCCTGCTCGCCCGGAACAAAACTTACTACGTCCGTTGTTCCGTCAATAGTCCCTCCGATTGCCGAATTTGATGGCCCTATTGATTCTATTTTGGAAGCATCCCGACTTTGGTGTATTCGATCTGCCTCATCTCCAAAACTTGGATCTCGCGCGACATCGTCGGGATTCGCGATGCGTAGACCACCGAGAGCATGGGAAAGGCTCAGGTCCCCGTTCATTGTGTGCATGCGCAAGTATCGACCGATTCTTGTGACATCAATCAGCTGCGTGAGTGATGTGAAGACCTAGACGTGTTTGGTTGCCCCGCTGTTGACTCCGCGATTACATTACGCAGGTGTGCAGTAGATGGACTTATTGATGGATGAGGATCGAGCCATTCGCTCTGCGTTGCTGCGTACGAAGAAGGTAGCTGGCCTTATGCTTATGTAATGCCTTGACTACTCTCAAGGCGGACGAATCTACCGTGGGTTCGACTGAGCTGGGCTGCTGTTCATTTAGGCAATACGCTGCATCTTGTCGCAATTGATCGAGGAGTGTGTTTTGCAAGTGCGTAGGACGAGCGACTTCTTTGGATTTTCTTACACATGTGTCATATCTCGCGACCATCTGAAAAGGACACATGGCATAACCGCCTATAAGTCGACACACTGATAATTGAGCAGCAGGGCATGTCAGTCCTGGACCTATTCTCGCTAGAGCGTCAAGCCTTGACGACCTAGTTCATGCGTCATGACGTTCTCGAGAAAGAGCAAACCTAAATTAAATATTGCACCTTACGCCTTTAGATATTAGACGTAGCTATATAAATGTTGTGTATGTAAGAGAGCCGGACTGGTGCTAAAGCCATAGTGAGTACCGAAAGTGAAAGCTCCTATAAAAGAACTAAATTATTTAAACTAGTATAATTATAGATACATTATATTAATATATATAATAAGTGTATACTACACTAATTAGTACTTAGTCCTTCGGACTTAGTATATTATATCGTACTCCTAGTAAATATTTATATATATATTTAGTAAAAGTTATATTATCTATTTATTTATTTATTTATTTATTATTTTAAAATGTTAGAAAGCTATATAACTAATACTTATTAGCTCACTTATATTATAGATAGATTATTTATCTATCTTAGGCTAGTATAGCTTACTATCTATATACTCTATTTATAGAAAAAGTAATTATAAATATACTTCTATTTAATATAATATAACTATAGTTTTACTAGTATTTAAATCTATATACTATTACTTTTAGTATTATATTACTATTTAAATGCAAGAAGCGCTGTTCGAGCTTCCAGATCTGGAGGCGCCGGGTGCCGCTTTTGGAGGCTCCAGCAGTGAGGGGCAAGCAGGTACTCAGTACCTCCTGCGGCGCCAGGCTGGCCTAGGCTGGCC